>PKMM01003507.1:805529-874730 GCA_002933915.1 Eutrema heterophyllum | reverse complement strand
GTGAGCAAAATAACTATTCGCAAAGAGATTTGGTTTAGTTGTTTTGTGAACAAATCAAACTTGAACTAAAAGCTGGTTTAGACTTTAGGATTCGCAAAGAGATTTGGAATTCTAGGATTTAGACTTAGATAGTTTTCGCAACGAGAGTTGGTTAGCTATACTTTAGTGATTTGAGTTCAAGAACCGCGCTAAAACTGAATCATGTTAGCTAGTTTATCTACATTCATTGAATTCCTGAGAAATACCCTTAGCCTAATCTTTCTTCCAATCGATTCACAACACATCTAATTTACGCATTGCTTTAGTCTACAAACTATTGGTTTAGCTTAATTCTAATCTTTATAATCTATTGAGTGATATCTGGAGTTCTTGTGTTCGACCCCTAACTATACTGCAACACTGCTTTAGTACTTTTTTAGGGTATTAATTTGAACATATCATCAAGCAAACAAACAAGAACAAGATGAGAGAGAGATTTGAAAATGGGAGCTCAAATCCATAAGTATCATTAAAAGAATTCAAAGCTTAATGTCCAAGTTGCTAGTTCTAGGTTGCAATCAAACAAGTCTACTCAAAAAGAGTTAGCCATGTCTATCCATACATGAATCAAGTTCAAGCCTCAACCTACACAAGAATTCTTAGCATCCATCCCTTTGACATTCTTTAAATGATATAGTGAATCATGCTCATGTAAATCAAACAAACTCATTTGGTCAAGGGAATTGGTTTCGAGACATAGATGATCTCAACATATGTGTGGGTGCTCCAATTACAAGGGATCTCTCTATGAATGAGCAAACTTCAGCAAAATGCTAAAAGTAAAAGGCAACCGGCGCATACAAGGATAAATTATCATCTACCCAATGCCCCAAATGTCTTTAACTCCTAGTCTTCTAAGCTCATGAAGTATCACCCTAGACTACCCTTTTCACAAAGGCATTTTGCCTTAATAACCCACATCTTTTCCTTGCTCCACTTCATCTTCTTCTCACTTAGGGGAATTCTTTCTCCTTTCCAATCAACACATGGCTTGGTGTCTTTCATTTCCATTCCTTTAGCTCTTCTTTTCAAATCTCATTTTGCCTCCTTTCTCATCACTTTGATGCCTTAGCCATCTTTTTGGCTTCTTTTCTTTTCATTTCAAACACCTAGAGGCTAACTTCCACACTTAGAGCTATTTCACTTTTATGCCACCAACCATTTAAACTTGTTGTATTCCCATATTCCTTTTTCCCATCTTTTCCTTTTGTTCCACCTTTCTTTTCATTCCACTTCCCATCGTTTTCTTCTCTTTTCTCAACCGTTCTCGCCAAACATCCCAAAGTTTCCCAACCTATCTAGCCTATCCTAGACTAGCTCATTGATGTTGGAACTAGATCTACATGGAAACCTATCCTTGTCGCCCTAAACTTAACACGTTTTGCCAAGTTTGCTCGAAAATAAGGCCTCGCCATCACTAACTATTGATATTGGCTTGAAAGGAGGTAGGGTTTACGGTGTGGAGAACCAATCCAATGATGGGATTTGGCTATTTGGGCCAGCAAAGTGTGGTAAAAAGGAGTAAGAAGACCTAAATATGTATAAGGTAAGTCATGAGTCTATTCTTCAATGCATGATCATGATAATTGTGAGTCAAATTAAGGTTCTAGTTGATAGGGATGGTGATGTGATAATGGACAGCAACAAAGACGAGAAGAAGCTTGTAGCTGAGGAGGAGCTCGTAGCTAAGGAAGAGCTTGTAGCTGAGAGGCTATAGTGGTACCAGTTGGACCTATGACTCGTGCTAGAGCTAAGAAATTCAAGGAATCGATTGGAGGATTACTTAATCACCTTTGGACTCAACCAGATCAGTTGGGCCAGGATGGAGAAGGTGTAATTCAAACCTCATTGGTTTCAATACAAGCCCAAGGAGATTACAAATGGGCAAGTGATTTATTTGTGTTCTTTTTCCCTCCTCTTTGGTTTTGTCCCAATGCGTTTTCCAAAGAGAGGTTTTTGATGAGGCAAATGAATCACTTTCTAATAACCCATTTGTTGATCAAAGCCCATGAAGAAGCAAAGGAAATATCGACCAAGAAGGGCAAGAGTCATGTTTTTCAAATTCAAACTTTGTTTTAATTTCTGTGTTGATTTTCGAGGAGAGTTATTGCTCTTCTCTTGCTTTGTTTTCTCTTTATATTCTTTTGTAACACAACCACGAAAATCAACTATCTTTTTATCAAAAACCTTTTCAAGTTAGATCATTTTTGGTGTGTAATATCCAGCAAGCTTTTCGATTCTCTTTGGTGTGTAATATCCAAAGGAAATCGGAATTGGTATATCAAGAGTCCTTCCGCAGGTCTTGTGCAACCTTTCAATCCACATCCCTTGTCAACGGAGCTTCTGGTTCGTTGCAGCAAGACCTATCCCGTTCCTTACTGATATTCTCATATTTTATATGTTTTAGAATGCATTTTACTAGGTGTTTTGGGTCTCATGCATGTATCTTCCATAGTTTTTTTAGCATTTTGGTCTCATTTAGAGTTTAGGACGTTTGCATTAGGTCCTAGTGAGTTTGGATGATTGGAGTGATTGAGCTTAAGAGAAGGAAGAGTTCACCTGAGTCGTCTCAAAGATGTGGCTGGACGAAGGCTTTCGGCTCTGATTTAGCTTCAACGATCTTCATGGTAGTTGTAGAGTAAGGAGTTAGCTGTCCACTGGAGTTGGATTCAGGTAATTCGAACGTGTGGGTCGGGAGATACGGCTATTTTACCAAAGATGTGTCCGCCTGGCCGAGAGAGCTTCGACCAACACCGACTCAACCGTCCAGTGCAACAAAGCGGTGTGCCATCAGAAGCTAAGCACCGCACGAGACTCATCCACACCGTATGCACAAACCCAGGCACAGCACCGACCTCCTACACCAACCCAACCACTCGGTGTAACACTTATCTCACCCAAACCAGCCGAAGCCACCCGACGTGCCTGAAAGATTTTGGCCAAAAGAAGGGTCTCCAATCCGAATTAGTTTCGGTGGTATTCACAAACGTTGTAGCCCAGTGAATTAGCTGTCGATTGGAGGTATTTTGAGGCCATTCGGAGATGTGTTCCAGGAGATATCGTGGTTTTACCAACCGGTGCTACACAAACATCCTCCACACCGACCCAACCATCAGGTGCAACCATTCGGTGCACAAACCCATCAGAAACACCGACCCAACCATCAGGTGCATGTGGTCGGTGTGAAGCCACTCAAGACCAGATCCGACCGGGTCTATACCCGGTTTGTCCCGGGTTGACCCGATTCGACCCAAAAACACTTTTTATAGCCCAAAAACCTATATTGGTGAGCTAAGCTTTATTTTCTCTCTTTCGCTCTACACAAAAACGTGGTCTCTTGATTTCTTAGAAGATTTTTGATGGTTTTGTAAGAGATATCTTGAATTTGAATGCAAGTTTGAGTTAATCTTCTTAATCTTTCATCGCTCTATTCTCTAATCATGGATTCAATCATCTTCCTTATGGGATTTGAGGGTTTGACCATGATTAGTGAGTAGGTCTTTTTAGAGCTCATGGATGAGGTAGATTAAGGGATTTTGTGATGGATCTTTGATGTCTAGGGCTTAGATTACTTCTTCCCTTTCTTATTTAGAGGTATTAATGCTAGATTTGTCTTGAGAAAGCTTATCTAGAACATAAGGCATTTCACACCCACAAGGTGTTTGATGAAATGCCTCAAATAGCTAAATAAGAGATTTTGATTGCTTAGCCTATGAGAGTAGTTGTCTAAGGAGTAATTTGGCTATTGGAACCTATGATTAATGCTTGTTAATGGACTTTTCACAAATGAGAATTTGATCTTGATTAGTTGATTAGCAAAGTGATTAGTGTTAAGAGATTAGACTAATCCTAATTAGTGTTATAGGCTAAGGGAAATTGCTTGATTGTGTGATTTGACATCCTAGATTGATCATAGAAGTCCCCAAAGTCCATAACCTCACCCAAGGGCTTGTCTTTATCATTTTGTTAATCTTGTTTAGTGCTTGCCTTTTGTTTATTTGCTTTCAATTACATTAGATTGCTAGACTAAAACACAAATCTCTTTGGTGTGTTTAGCTTAAGCGATTTCTTGCATTCTTAGTGTGTTGTTCTTTGTGCCTCCCTTGTTTTGATCCCCAAATACTACAATGATGGAGTGTTTGGGTAATTGATTTGGATACACACAATTATCCTTCATCAATTTGGCGCCGTTGCCGGGGAGGCAATAACAATAACCAGTAGGATTTAGATTTTGCTTGAGACTAAGCCTTTATTTTCACTATGTTAATGCAAATAACTAAGAGTATGCATCTCGTTGAGATGATGTATTTTCTCTTATTTATCATTACTAACTTGTCTTCCTTAGTTCTTTTGTGCTCTCAAAGGTACCACAATCACAAGAAGAGAAATTGAAGTGTTTGAGGTTGTCAATTACAAAGACGTTCTTGAAGATCTACAACCTCAAAAGGTGGACGACCAAAGAAGCATTTCTCAAGCTCCAAAACCTCAAGAAATAACACGTCCTCAAGAGTTGGCATCAAATCTGACCCAAGCTCCAAAGGACAAGCCAACGGTTGGAAGCTTTGACACTCCTTGTTGTCGTGGATCGAGATATGGGATCTACCCTCCTCCAATTGAAGCCAAGCTTGGTTAGGTTGATTCAAGAGTCTAAGTTCTTGGGGACGAAAGTGGAGAACCCTTATGATCACTTGGATTCCTTTGAGAGGTTGTGTGACACGTTTAGAACCAGAGGAGTTACCCATATACTAAGAGTGACGATCAAGGGGAATCGTATCAAGTTGTATCAGAGCGACGCTCTACAACTTAAGTAATATCATTCTATTCATCATCATCATTTTCGTTTCATCTTTTCATCATCATCAATCGCACATGTTCGTATTCTGTTCGATCTATAATCTGGGTTTGTTTGATCTAGATTGTTGTCGAGTTTCACCATTTGTCTTTTCATATTCTGTTCGAAGTAATCTAGTTTTTGGTCAAAAATTTTATTGTGACTCTTCAAATTCTTGTTGCTGTGTTTGTTCTAGGGCTGTTGAAATAGCTTGAACTGTTTATTTAGAGCCTTTTGATGAGTAATTGTTTGTGAGGGCTTGTTGCTGGTGATTCTGCTTGTTGATTTGTTTCAGGTACAACCATGTCTGATCACAATGAAGAAAACGACAACCAACAAGCACAAAATGGAGCCAATACCTTGCGGCTTGAAGCTATGATGACTGAAATGACTCGGGCTTTGCGTGGAGAAATAGAAACCATCAATCGACGACTTGACGAAGCAATTCAGCAAAGGCAAGCACGAGTAGGAGGAGAAAAAAGGACGAGACAAGAGAGATCCCCACGAAGAAATAGAGAACGTCGTGAATCATCTAGAGAAGAGGCAACATATGACTACTGATATTCCCATATTTTACCCATTTTAGCATGCATTTAACTTAGCATTCTAGGTCTCATGCATGTGTTTTTCATAGTTTTCTTAGTGTCTTGGTCTAGAATAGAGTTTAGATAGTTTACATTAGGTCCTAGTGAGTCTTGCATTCAGTTGGAGTGTTTTCTAGGTGTTTGGAGACGATTTAAAGATGTTTGGAGTGATGGAGCATAAGAGAAGGAAAATATTCATCCAAAGCGTCTTAAAGATCCGGCAGAACGAAGGGGTTTCAGTCGGATTTAGCCTAAATGATCTTCATGAAAGTTGTAGCCAGATGAGTTAGCTGTCGACTGGAAGTGGTTTGAAGTCATTGGATAAGTGGTTCAAAAGATATGGCGATTTTACAATAGATATGTTTGTCAGGCCGCGAGACCATCGCACAACACCGACCAACCGTGGTCCGGTGTGCTTCATCCGGTACAGCAGCCATGCTTGGACAGGAGGAATACCGGGCCATCACACCTGACCACACTGACTGGTATTGAAGATGGTCCACTCCCTCAAACTTGAAGCACCGGCCCATCCTCTACCGGTGTGCTCGCCGGTGCTTAGCCAACCTTTGGGCAGGATGAATGCCGGCCAGCTGCACCCCTTGAAGACCGTCCGGTGTTGCCGCCTCAACTCCACACCGGCCCACAGCACCGGCCAATGTCACAAGTCCAAATCCGTCCTCACCGAAGCCAGCCAAAGTGACTGAAAGATCAGGCCAGATGAAGAATTTATACTCGGATTTAGCTTCGGATGTCTTCATAGAAGTTTTAGATAATTGAGTTAGCTGTCATCTGGAGGTGGTTACATGTCGTTCTGAGCAGTGGTTCAAAAGATACATAAGATTTAGCAGGGACATGTCTGTCTGGCGCTCAAACGAGCTATGCTCATATCAACACCGGCCAAGCCACACCGGACCACAACTGGCCGGTGTAACCCTCTGACCTGGGCGTGGACCTCCCCTATATAAGGCCTTAGACCTAATTTTAGAGGCTTTTTCTTCCCTTTGGCAAAAACCCTCTCCTTTTAAGTGTTCTTGAGATTTTGTAAGAGATATCTTTGAGTTTATGCAAATTTAAGTTTATTTCTCTTAATTTTTCTTTAATCTTTCATCTTCCTATTCTCTATCATGATTAACAACACCTCTTTCATGAGGTTTGGTGTGTTCTTCATGATTAGTGAGTAGTTCTTCTTGGATCATTTGGGTTTGGTAGATTAGGGGGTTTCTTTGTTAATCTTTGATATCTATAGCTTAATTGTCTTGTTTCATTTCTTATTTAGTGTTTATAATGCTATATTAGGCTTGAGAAAGTTAAATATAGATCATAGGGAATTTCATGCACACAAGGTGTTTGATGAAATTCTCCAATGAACTAAATAAGAGATTTTCACACTTAGCTCATGAGAATGATTGTCTAAGATGAATTTTGGCTATTGGAACTTGTTATTTAATGTTTGTTGATTGCTTATTCACAAATGAGAATTTGATCTTGATTAAGTTAATTAACAAAGTGATTAGTGCTAAGAGATTAGATTTATCTTGATTAGTGTTCTAGGCTTAAGGAAATGCACTTTTGTGATTGTGTAGACATCATTGCTTAGCTTAAGATTCCTCCAAATCAATTGCCTCACCCAATGATCCTCTTTTTAATCATTGTCTTAATCTCGTTTTGTGTTTAGTTTCTTGTTTGGTTTGCTTTGTTTAAATTTGAATCATTAGGTTGTTATATTAAAACCACTTGATTTGCTTAGCTTATATAGTTTCTTGGATTCCTAGTGTGTTAGCCTCATACCTCATTGGTTCGATATCTTAAATACCACAATGACATGAGTTGGATTTGAGTAATTGACTTAAGAATTGCAAAAATCCTACTATCAATTTGGCGCCGTTGCCGGGGAGGTTTAGCGATAGCCATTAGGATTTAGATTCTACTTAAGACTAAGCTTTTGTTTACACTATGTTAATGCATATCACTAAGAGTATGCATCTCGTTGAGATGATGAATTTTCTCTTGTTCATCATTACTAACTTGTCTTCCTTGATTCTCTTGAGCTTTCAAAGGTACCAAGTCCAAAAGACGAGAAATGGAAAGACAAGATCACTTGAAGTATTGGAGATGGACGACCAAGGAAGCATTCTTCAAGTTCCAAAACCTCAAGAAATGCCACAACCTCAAGAATTGGCATCAACTCCGACCCAAGCTCCAAGGAACAAGCCAACGGTTGGAAGCTTTGACACTCCTTTTTGTCGTGGATCGAGATATGGAATCAACCCTCCTCCAATTGAAGCCAATGCCTATGAGATCAAAGCAAGCTTGGTTATGTTGATTCAAGAGTCTAGGTTCTTTAGGACGGAAGTGGAGAACCCTTATGATCATTTGGACTCCTTTGAGAGGTTATGTGACACATTTAGGATTAGAGGAGTGCCCCATGAGAGTATCAAGCTCATCTTGTTTCCGTTTTTTCTTGGCGAAAAAGCAAGCCAATGGGAGAGAGCATTACCATCTCACTTGGTAAATTCTTGGGATGATTGCAAAGAGATCTTCCTTAATAAGTTATACCCCATACGAAGAACGGTCCAAACTAGGAAGGACATCTTGAGCTTCAAGCAAGGCACGCATGAGACCTTTCATGATGCGTGGGGAAGACTTAAAGGATACACTCGAGATTGTCCCAATCATGGGTTCAAGAAAGGAGCCATTCTTAGCATTTTCTATTGGGGAGTTGATAAAGAGCACAAATGGACATTGGATGCCGCTAGCAAGGGGCGTTTTGCAAACCTCACCATGGAGCAAGGAGAGATACTTGTTGAGAACTTTGCTAAGAGTCAAGAAGGCTACATTGAGAGGCATGATACAACCCCTCTAGAAGGATCATGTCAAGACTCCGCAAGATGGATTGGATATAATGGAAAAGCTCATAGGTGTGCAACAAAGAAGAGTTTGTTTGGTTTATGAGCAACGCCGAAATGAATCCAATCTCGTGGTCAACAAGGGGAATTACAACCAAGGGAGTAGGCGTCTCAATCAATGGTCTAACCATGAAGTTCAAGGCAATCAACAAGGCTACCAAGAGAGCCATGAGTATGCTCAAATCTCTAACCAAGAGGAGGACCAAAGAGAGGCACTCCATCGAACCCTAGAAGGTCAACAAGTGAATGCTATCAAGTTTGGCAAGATGATGGGAGAAATGAATGACAAAACTAAGGGCTTACATGATGAGATCACCCTCAAGATTGAGCAATTAGCATCACATTTGGAGACCATAAAATCCAAATTGGTCCAACTCTTTTTGCCGTCCGAGACACCGAGGAATTTGAGGGTTTTACCAATTGTTAAAGTTGGGATTGATGAGGAAAATACTCTCAAGGGTTTTGCTGGACAAGTTGGAGACTCCAAAAAAGAAGAGGAGGTTAGAGACGTAGGCCAAACGCCAAGTTGTGGTTTAGCCTCCATCCAATGGGGTCATGAAGACAAGAGTTGTTTTGAGAAGAACAAAGGGGAACCAACTTTCGGAAATGCTATTGACGATGAAATTGCTCTAGATGGAAAATGCCTAAGCTCTTTCTTCTTTCTCTCATTTGAGATTAAGGAGAATGATGAGCAAGAGGGGAATGCTAAGAAAGTAAAAGACATGGGTAGTTGTGAAAAGATAGAAAAAGCTTCACCCCCAAAAGCTCATGAGAAGAAGAAAGAATCCCATGACAAAAATGCTTTGGGTTATGGTAATGTTGAAGAAGCTTTAGCATTGGATGGAGCTTGCTTGGAATCTCTTTTCTCTACCACAATGGAGAGAGAGAAAGAGAGTACCAAGGTTGAAGGCACTAAGACCAAGAAGAAGAAACCCAATGATAACCACCCTCCCACCCTTGACCCACATTCTCACACAATGACACTCATACCTTGGAGGTATGATGATGGAGCCATTGAGTACAAGGTGAACTGTAAGGGAAGATCAAAGCCCTTTGCCAAGGTTAAAACACTCCTCACCACCGAGCTTAAGGAGAAAGGTCCAAAGGGTCTCCAAGAAGTCATGAAAAAGGTCCTCACTCTTGAATTCAAGGACCCACCAAGGAGTGCCAACACTCCTTCTCCACCCGCCTAAAAGGGTAACAAACGTTGAGCTTAGTGACGTTAAACAAAGCGCACTTGGGAGACATTCCCATGTCTATCTTTGTACATATTTTCAATCTTTTCTAGTTCTTTTTTATGTTTTTGTTAAGTGGTTGCAAGGTTCTTGATGGTAGCAAGGTCGTGGCAAAGCACAAAGGTGTTTGATGTTGGAAAGCTCTCCATTCTCTCCATTCCCATAGCACCACACCTCCATTGTAAGTATCTCTTTTCTTTTGAGTCTTCGCTTTTCATCTTTTGTTTTTGGTCTCTCTCTGGAACCTCTTTCACACCGAGACGTTGTGATTTAAGTTTGGGGGAGGGACCGGTATCTAATCTTGTTCTTTGTGTCTTGTTTTCCATTTTGCATCTTGAGTCTCATGCATATCATGCATTCACTTATGGCATATAAATTTTTTGAAATTTTGCAACACAAAAAGAAGTCATCTAGTTGCATTTCATGTGTAGGATTGAGTCTAGTTTGCATATAGGATGCATTGCATATTGTATTGGGAGCAATGATGAGCTAGAGTATCACTTTAAGAAATTAGTTCAACACCCACGTTCGTAGTTGTCTAATGCATGCTAGTGAGTTTGAAAGTAAGGATGCACCATCTTTAGATCTCATTCATCAATGTTCTTGTCTTGATTGAAGCAAGTTGCGAATTGAATTCAACCATATTAATAAGAACTTTAATCTTGACTTGCAATTATCGTGTTTGTGCATCTTTGAATGAACTCGTGGATACCCATATACATACTTGGATCTTCTTTTCCCTTTTTTACCACCCTTGTGGATCCAAGTAGCCATATCCCATTTTTGGAATGGTTTCCCACATCTTGAACTAAATCTCCTTTCTAGCCTATAACTTCCGTGAGAGATGGAGAGGCCTACTTTTCGAGCAAACTTGGCAAAAAATGTTAGGTTTAGGGCGACAAAGTTGGATTTTCATGTAGATCTAGCTCCAACATCAAGGGGCTAGTCTAGGGATAAGTTAGCTAGGATGAGAGGTCTTGGGGTGTTTGTTTGGGACGTGTGGGAAACAACAAAAGAAGGGTGGAACGGAAAGGAAGATGGGGAGAAAGCAAAAGGCTAATGCAAAAGTGTGAAGTGGTTGGTGACAAGTTATAAGATTAGCTCTTAGCATAGATTTAGCTTCAAGTGATGAAAGATGAGGCAAGAAAAAGATCGAAAAAGGAAGAGCACCAAGCCACAAGTTTAATGGAGAAGAAGATATTCCCCAAGTGAGAAGAAGATGAAGAAGAAAGGCAAGGAAACGTGTGGGACATGAAGGCAAAAGGCCTTGTGAAGAAAATGGTAGTTTAGGATAGAGCTTCATGGGTTAGAGAGACTAAGGTTAGAGACATCTTAGGCATTGGGTAGATGAGAATTCACCCTTGTTGCATAGGTTGCCTTTTACCTTTAGCATTTTGCTGAAGTTTGCTCATTCCTAGAGAGATCCTTGCATTGGAGCACCCACACATGTGATTGAGATCATCTTTATCTCAAAACCATATCCCTTACCCAAACGAGTTCATTCGATTTTGCATGAGCATGATTCACATAAAACATTAATGAATGTCAAATAGTTGAAGTATAAGAATGCTTGTGTAGGTTGGGATTTGAGCTTGATGCATGTAGAGATATAAATAGCTAACTCTTTTGGAGTACACTCACTTGATGCATTCTAGAATTACAAACTTGGACGTTGAATTTGATTTCTTCTTGTGATGCTATTAGATTTAAGCTCCCATCTTCAAACCTCTCTTTCTTCTTGTTCTTGTTTGTTTGTTTGAGGACAAACAAATGACTAAGTTTGGGGGAGTTGATATTCCCATATTTTACCCTTTTTAGCATACATTTAACTTAGCATTCTAGGTCTCATGCATGTATTTTTCATAGTTTTCTTAGTGTTTTGGTCTAGAATAGAGTTTATATAGTTTGCATTAGGTCTTAGTGAGTCTTGCATTCATTTGGAGTGTTTTCTAGGTGTTTGGAGACGATTTGAGGATGTTTGGAGTGATGGAGCATAAGAGAAGGAAAAGATTCATCCGAAGAGTCTTAAAGATCTGGCAGAACGAAGGCGTTTCGGTCGGATTTAGCCTCAATAATCTTCATGAAAGTTGTAGCCAGATGAGTTAGCTGTCGACTGAAAGTGGATAAGTGGTTCAGAAGATATGGCGATTTTACCAAAGATATGTCCGTCTGGCCGCGAGACCATCGCACAACACCGAGGTCCGGTGTGCTTCATCCGGTACAACAGCCATGCTTGGACAGGAGGAATACCGGGCCATTACACATGACCACCACTGACCGGTATTGAAGATGGTCCACTCCCTCAAACTTGAAGCACCGGCCCATCCTCGACCGGTGTGCTCGTCCGGTGCTTAGCCAACATTAGGGCAGGATGAATGCCGGCCAGCTGTACCACTTGAAGACCGTCCGGTGTTGCTGCCTCAACTCCACACCGGCCCACAGCACCGGCCAATGTCCACCCGGTGTCACAAGTCCAAATCCGTCCTCATCGAAGCCAGCCAAAGTGACTGAAAGATCAGGCCAGATGAAGAACTTATACTCGGATTTAGCTTCAGAGATCTTCATAGAAGTTTTACATAATTGAGTTAGATGTCATCTGGAGGTGGTTTCATGTCGTTTTGAGAAGTGGTTCGAAAGATACATCAGATTTAGCGGGGACATGTCTGTCTGGCGTCCAAACGGGCTATGCTCATAGCAACACCGGCCAAGCCACACCGGACCACCACTGGCCGAGGTAACCCTCTGACCTGGGCGTGGACCTCCCCTATATAAGGTCTTATACCTAATTTTTAGAGGCTTCTTCTTCCCTTTGGCAAAAACCCTATCTTTTTAGGTGTTCTTAAGATTTTGTAAAAGATATCTTTGAGTTTATGCAAATTTAAGTTTATTTCTCTTAATTTCTCTTTAATCTTTCATCTTCCTATTCTCTAATCATGATTAACAACACATCTTTCATGAATTTGGTGTGTTCTTCATGATTAGTGAGTAGTTCTTCTTGGATCATTTGGGTTTGGTAGATTAGGGGGTTTCTTTGTTAATCTTTGATGTCTAGAGCTTAATTGTCTTGTTTCCTTTCTTATTTAGTGTTTATAATGCTAGATTAGACTTGAGAAATTTAAATATAGATCATAGAGAATTTCATGCACACAAGGTGTTTGATGAAATTCCCCAATGAACTAAATAAGAGATTTTCACACTTAGCTCATGAGAATGATTGTCTAAGATGAATTTTGGCTATTGGAATTTGTTATTTAATGCTTGTTGATTGCTTATTCACAAATGAGAATTTGATCTTGATTAAGTTAATTAACAAAGTGATTAGTGCTAAGAGATTAGATTAATCTTGATTAGTGTTTTAGGCTTAAGGAAATGCATTTGTGTGATTGTGTAGACATCATTGCTTAGCTTAAGATTCCCTCAAATCTATTGTCTCACCCAATGATCCTCTTTTTAATCATTGTCTTAATCTCGTTTAGTGTTTAGTTTCTTGTTTGGTTTGCTTTGTTTAAATTTGAATCATTAGGTTGTTAGATTAAAACCACTTGATTTGATTAGCTTATATAGTTTCTTGGATTCTTAGTGTGTTAGCCTCATACCTCCTTGGTTCGATATCTTAAATACCACAATGACATGAGTGGGATTTGAGTAATTGACTTAAGACTTGCAAAAGTCCTACTATCAACTACTATGGAGATAGTAGTTCGACTCAAAGAAGAACTAGACGTGCACGAGAAGGCATAATTCAACATCAAGACAACTTTGGAGGCCTTAAACTCAAAATCCCACATTTCCATGGGAAGAACGATCCATATGCTTATTTGGAGTGGGAAAAGAAGATAGAGTTGGTCTTTGATTGTCAACAATATACAGAAAACAATAGAGTGAAGGTTGCAGCAACCGAGTTCTATGATTATGCACTTAGCTGGTGGGATCAGTTGGTGACTTCTAGAAGACGCAATCAAGAGTATCCCATAGAATCATGGAACGAAATGAAGAAACTATTGAGGAAACGGTTTGTTCCAAGCCATCACGATAGAGAACTGCATCAGAAACTTAGAAGACTCACCCAAGGAAACCGTAGTGTGGAAGACTACTATAAAGAAATGGAGACTTGATAAGTAAGATTTTTCTTAAGAATCAATTCTTAAGCTTACTCATATCATTGTAGTACTTAAGGTGTCAATCCAATTAGGGTTTAGTTCAATGCAACAAGAATGCAAGAAACTCTCTAATTCAAGCAAACAAAGGGTTTTGGTTTTATCTAGCAGCATAATGATTCAAATTAAAAGCAAGCAAACAAGTAACAAGCACTAAACGAGATTAACAATGATTAAAAAGAGGATTTTTTGGGTAAGGCAATTGATTTGGAGAAATCTCAAACTAAGCAATGATGTCTATACAATCACACAAGTGCATTTCCTTAAGCCTAGAACACTAATCAAGATTAATCTAATCTCTTAGCACTAATCACTTCACTAATTACCCAGTCAATATCAAATTCTCATTTGTGAACAAGTAATTAACAAGCATTAAACACAACTTCCATTAGCCAAATTCATCTTAGACAATCATTCTCATGAGTTAAATATGAAAATCTCTTATTTAGTTCATTGGAGAATTTCATCAAACACCTTGTGTGCATGAAATTCCCTATGATCTAGATTTAATTTTCTCAAGTCTAATCTAGCATTAATAGCACTAAATAAGAAAGGAAACAAGATAATTAAGATCTAGACATCAAAGATTAACAAAACAATTCTCCTAATCTACCAAACTCAAATGATCCAAAGGGGACTACTCACTAATCATGAGGAACCCAACAAATTCTATGAAGAAGATGTTAAATCCCATGATTAGATGATTAATGAGAAGAGAGATTAGAGAGATTAAGAAACATAAACTTTAGATTGCATAAAAACTCAAGATATCTCTTACAAAAATCTAAGAAACCTAAAAGGAGGTTTTGTTGCAAGAGAAAAAAAAAAAGAAAAGAAAGCATAGATCTAAAAATTAGGTTTTACAAATATTTAAATGGTCTTGGGCGGACCGGGTCAACCCGGAACAAACCGGGTATTGGCCCGATCAACTTGCATTTGGGGTGGTCAACACCGATCAGGGCCTGGCCGATGTTGATGGGTCTGTGTTGCAATGAGAATAACTCATTTTGGCGCCAAACAGACATGTCCCTGCTAAATCTGCTGTATTTTTCGAACCACTTCTCCGAATGACTTGCGACCACCTCATGACAGCTAACTCAATTATCTACAACTTCTATAAAGACCTCCGAAGCTAAATCATACTATAAGTTCTTCATCTGGCATGATCTTTCCGTCACTTCGGCTGGCTTCGATGAGGACGGATTTTGGACTTGTGACATCGGGTGGACATTGGCCGGTGCATGTGTTTGGTGCTTGCTCCTGTCTCAACACCGACCAGGTGACACCGGGTGAAGGTGGGTCGGTGTTGGTCTTGCTTCATACCGACCAAGTGACATGGAGCAAAGTTTGGTCGGTGTTGAGTGTGTCATGGGTCGGAGCTTGATTTTGTCTCAACACCGACCAAGTGCACCGGGCAAAGGAGGGTCGGTGTTCCCTTCTGTCTTGACACCGATCAAGGACACCGACCAAAGGTGGGTTGGTGTTGATCGAAGGTCTCGCGGCCAGACAAACATATCCTTGGTAAAATCACCATATCTTCTGAAATACTCATCCAAATGACCCAAAACCACCTCCACAAGATAGCTAACTCATTTGTCCAGCCGATCTTTCAGACACTTCAGGTGACCCTTGCATTCTCTTTTGCTCCATCACTCCAATCATCCCCAAAATGTCTCTAATCACCTAGAAAACACTCAAAATGATGCAAGACTCACTAGGACCTAATGCAAACTAGCTAAACTCTAATTAAGACCAAAACACTAAGAAAACTATGAAAACACATGCATGAGGACTCAAAATACTAAGTTAAATGCATGCTAAAAAGAGTAAAATATGAGAATATCAAGACTCATGATACGTACTGATATATCCGAGGATAGAGAGGCAACCATGTCTCGATTTTTGGGTGGTTTGAATAGAGAAGTTCAAGACATATTAGAGATGGAACATTATGAATAACTAGAGGAAATGTTACACAAAGCCATTCTGATTGAATAACAACTTAAGAGGAAGAATACTTCACGAGCAGGCTTTGGAGTTGGAGCAGCTACTTCTAAATCAAGTTATCAACGTGAGGAGAAACCAAACTATCCTAGAGAAGTTAAGCAGGTCACGACCCCAAAGATAGAAGCTAAGCCATACACAACAATTCAAGACAAAGGCAAAGCAGCAACTACTACCTCAAGAGCTCGTGATGTGAGGTGTTTCAAATGTCAAGGAAGAGGACATTATGCAAGTGAGTGTTCCAACAGAAGGGTCATGATCCATCTAGACAATGGAGACATAGAATCTGAAGACGAGAAGGAGATCTCTTATTTAGCCGAGGTACATGAAGAGTTAGCTAGTCAAGGAGAACTGTTAGTAATTCAGAAAACTCTACATGTGCAAACTAAAACCGAGGAGCAAGAACAGAGAGAGAATCTGTTCCACACAAGATGCAGTGTGCAAGGACGAGTTTGCAGCCTCATTATTGATGTAGGAAGTTGTACTAATGTGGCGAGTGGTTATACGGTTGAGAAGCTTGGGTTAAAAGTAAGGAAACATCCAAAACCATACCAACTTCAATGGCTCAATGACAGTGGAGAAATGAAAGTGAGCAACTAAGTGCTAGCTCCTCTATCCATTGGAAAGTATGAAGACGAGGTTCTGTGTGATGTGTTGCCAATGGAGGCTGGACACATTCTTTTTGGGAGACCTTGGCAATCAGATCGAAAGGTAATTCATGATGGTTTTACTAATCGACATTCTTTAGAATTTAAAGGCAGGAAAACTGTTCTGGTTCCCATGACACCTCAAGAAGTTTATCAAGATAAGATGCACCTAAAACACAAAGGAGATCAAAAACCAAAGAAATCAAATTTCTTTGTAGGCGCTGGTGAGATCAAGAAAGCTTTAAACTCAAAGCAGCCAATGTTAATGTTTGTGTATAAGGAAGCTCTCTTGAGCTTAAATGACCTTGCACCGGTGCTGCCGAGTGAAATGATCTCTCTTTTGCAGGATTATGAGGATGTGTTCCCTGAAGATAATCCGATAGGACTGCCACCAATACGAGGCATTGAGCATCAAATAGATTTTGTACCAGGAGCTTCACTTCCAAATCGTCCAGCATATATGACCAATCATGTTGAGACAAAAGAGCTACAAAAACAAGTGAATGAGCTCATGGAGAAGGGACACATTCGTGAGAGCATGAGCCCTTGTGCTGTGCCGGTTCTGCTTGTGCCAAGAAAGATGGCAGATGGCGCATGTGCGTTGATTGTAGAGCAATCAACAATATTACGGTGAAGTATCGACATCCCATACCTAGATTAGATGATATGCTTGATGAGTTGCATGGTTCTAGCATCTTTTCAAAGGTTGATTTAAAAAGTGGTTAACACCAGATTAGGATGAAAGAAGGTGATGAATGAAAAACTGCTTTTAAAAGGAAGCAATGATTGTATGAATGGTTAGTTATGCCATTTGGGCTAACGAATGCACCTAGTACTTTCATGAGGTTAATGAATCATGTGCTGAGAGCTTTCATAGGGATTTTTGTTGTAGATTACTTTGATGATATCTTAGTCTACATCAAGAGTCTAGATGAGCATATAGAGCATCTGAATTTGGTTCTAAGTGTTCTTAGGAAAGAAAACTCTATGCTAATCTTAAGAAATGCACATTTTGTACGAATAACCTTGTGTTTTTAAGATTTGTTGTGGGCGCAGATGGAGTTAAAGTCGACGAGGAAAAGATTAAAACTATTAGAGACTGGCCTAGTCCAAAAACAGTTGGTGAAGTAAGAAGTTTTCATGGGCTAGCAGGCTTCTATAGGCGTTTCGTGAAGGACTTTAGCACCATAACTGCTCCTCTCACTGAATTTATTAAAAAGGACATGGGATTTAAATGGGAACAAGCACATGAAGAAGCTTTCCAAGCATTGAAAGAGAAGCTAAAAAATGCACCTCTCTTAACTTTACCAGATTTTCTTAAAACATTTGAAATTGAGTGCGACGCTTATGGTGTAGGAATTGGAGTTGTCTTAATGCAGGACAAGAAGCCCATTGCTTATTTTAGTGAAAATCTTGGAAGAGCTACTCTGAACTACCCAACGTATGACAAGGAGTTGTATGCCTTAGTTCGAGCTTTGCAAACATAGCAGCACTATTTATGGCCAAAGGAATTCGTGATTCACACTGATCATGAGTCTTTGAAGCACTTGAAGGGCCAACAGAAGCTGAACAAACGTCATGCGCAGTGGGTCGAATTCATTGAGACGTTTCCTTATGTCATAAAATACAAACAAGGTAAGGACAATGTAGTTGCTGATGCATTGTCCCGAAGGTACGTCCTACTCTCTACTCTTGATGCTAAGCTGTTAGGCTTTGAGCAGATTAAAAACATGTATGATACTGATCCTGATTTTCAAGAAGTTTACAAAGCATGTGCTAAGTTTGCTTCTGGTCATTACTATAGGCACGATGGTTTTCTTTTCTTTGATAATCGATTATGTGTGCCTAATTGCTCTCTTCAAGATTTATTTGTTAGAGAAGCCCATGGAGGAGGTTTGATGGGACATTTTGGAGTTGCCAAGACACTTAAGGTGATGCAAGATCAGTTCCATTGGCCACATATGAAGAGAGATGTCGAGAGGATCTGTGGCATGTGTGTCACGTGCAAACAAGCTAAGTCCAAGGTTCACCCCCACAGTTTGTATACTCCTTAACCCATTCCTACTCACCCTTGGAATGATATTTCTATGGATTTCGTGCTTGGTTTTCCTAGGACTAGAACTGGTAAGGATTCTATCTTTGTTGTGGTAGATAGATTCTCGAAAATGGCACACTTCATTGCGTGTAATAAAACTGATGATGCATTGCACATAGCAAAGTTGTTCTTTAAAGAAATAGTTCGTTTGCATGAGATGCCTAGAACTCTAGTTTCGGATAGAGATACTAAGTTTCTAAGCTTTTTCTGGAAAACTTGTTGATCTAAGTTAGGGACTAAGCTATTGTTTTCAACTACATGTCACCCTCAAACTGATGGACAAACAAAAGTAGTTAATAGAACGTTAGGAACTCTTCTGCGTGCATTAATTAAAAAGAACTTGAGAACTTGGGAAGATTGCTTACCACATATTCAATTTGCTTACAATCATTATGTGCATTCTGCTTCCAAGTATTCTCCATTTCAGATTGTTTATGGGTTTAACCCAATTTCTCCTTTGGATCTAATCTTTTTGCCTTTAAGTGAAAGAACTAGCATATACGGAAAAAAAAAAAAGTTGATCTTGTCAAACAGATCCATGAAAAAGATAGGGAGAACATAGACGAAAATACTAAGCAGTATGCTAAGCAAGCAAATAGGGGCAGGCGTAAGATGATCTTTGATGTTGGAGATCAAGTATGGTTACACTTGAGAAAGGAACGATTTCCAGCTGAGAGGAATTCTAAGCTAATGCCCATAATCAATGGTCCTTTCAAAGTCACAAGGAGAATCAACAACAATGCTTATCAACTTGATCTTCAAGGTAAATATAATGTAAGTGGTAGTTTCAATGTTGCTGACTTGATCCCTTTCCATGCAGATGATACAGATTTGAGGTCAAATCCTTTTCAAGAAGAGGGGAATGATGTGATAATGGACATCATCAAAGACGAGAAGGAGCTTGTAGCTGAGGAGGAGCTCGTAGCTAAGGAGGAGCTCGTAGCTAAGGAAGAGCTTGTAGCTGAGGAGGCTCTAGTGGTACCAATTGGACCTATGACTCGTGCTAGAGCTAAGAAATTCAAGGAATCAATTGGAGGATTACTTAATCACCTTTGGACTCGACCATATCACTTGGGCCAGGATGGAGAAGGTGTTATTCAAACCTCATTGGTTTCAATACATGCCCAAGGAGATTAACAAATGGGCAAGTGATTTATTTGTGCTCTTTTTCCCGCCTCTTTGGTTTTGTCCCAATGAGTTTTCCAAAGAGAGGTTTTTAATGAGGCAAATGAATCACTTCCTAATAACCCATTTGTTGATCAAAGCCCATGAAGAAGCAAAGGAAATCTCGACCAAGAAGGGCAAGAGTCATGTTTTTCAAATTCAAACTTTGTTTTAATTCCTGTGTTGATTTTCGAGGAGAGTTATTGCTTCTCTTGCTTTGTTTTCTCTTTATATTCCTTTGTAACACAGCCACGAAAATCATCTATCTTTTTATCAAAAACCTTTTCAAGTTAGATCATTGTTGGTGTGTAATATCCATCAAGCTTTTCGATTCTCTTTGGTGTGTAATATCCAAAGGAAATTGGAATTGGTATATCAAGAGTCCTTCCGCAGCTCTTGTGCGACATTTCAATCCACATCCCTGGTCAACGGAGCTTCTGGTTCGTTGCAGCAAGGCCTATCATGTTCCTTACCCATATACTAAGAGTGACGATCAAGGGGAATCGTATCAGATGGACTTAATTCACAACTTTCTTCAGCTAAAATATGGTCAATGAATCACAAGATCAAAACATGGTGCATCCTTGATTTCAAACTCCATCTAAGCGCATCAAACAACTAACAACTAGGACATTGAACCAAACTCTTAAAATGATACTCTACAAGGAAATTACACTATTGCTCCCAATGCAATATGCAATGCAACCTATATGCAAGCTAGACTCAATCCCAATTATGAAATGCAACTACATGATTGTCTTTTTGTGTTTCAAATTTTCAAAATTTTCCAATTTTTATAGTTTTTATGCACTTATATGTATGCATGAGACTCAAATATGCAAAAAGGAAAATAAGATCACAAAACAAAATGTCAAATGACACAAATCCCTCCCCCAAACTTGAATTGCACCGTCTCGGTGCAACAAAAGTCAAAGAGAGAGTAAAAATATGCAAGAATGTATATACAAAGAAATGGAGTGAGGATCATACCTTGTATCGGAGAGAAGGATGACGTGTCGTGGCTCAAACCGTCCTTTTATCTAACACCACGACCATTGGACCCAAGAGACCCTTATTGATGCTTGTTTTGTGTCTCTAGCTTGACAAATGATAAGCTTGGGAGGTCCCAATGGTGTGTTTAACGTCACTAACTTGTTTTGTGTCTCTAGCTTGACAAAGGACAGACTTGTGTTCTTATCGCAAAGGCATTACGCACCTTCGTGTGGCGAATTTTGATCCATTCAAGCCGTAAGTAAGGATTGAAACCGTGTGATCAATAAGTTTGGTGGATTCCAATCTTTATCATAAATGGTGGAGGTTAAGACGCTTACCTTGTCAAAGATTAGTTCAAGAAAATTTTCAAGCTTTTGGAATGTAAAATCTACCGAAGATCAAATCACAAGACACACAGTCAAAAAAA
This sequence comes from Eutrema heterophyllum, assembly GCA_002933915.1. Lineage (NCBI taxonomy): Eukaryota > Viridiplantae > Streptophyta > Magnoliopsida > Brassicales > Brassicaceae > Eutrema > Eutrema heterophyllum. The sequence continues at coordinate 853,648 of PKMM01003507.1, read as the reverse complement.
TCACCGCGTGTGAATTCTATCAAAGTAAGTGGCGGCTTGATTTCGACATTGTTGTTTCACTCTCAACATTAATGAAAAAAACGAGACATAGACTCTATAGATATTCCTAAACAATCATTAAATCTATATCGAATTATGAAACTCATTGAATCCCTTAAACCTAACAAGAGATGACATCATGCAAGTATAAAAAATAAGGAAGAATATGTAGAAAAAATTATTAAAAAATCAATTCAAGAGTAATAACGTTCCTAAATCTTCTCTATATCTATCGAGTACATGATGTGATTCAGGTTTTACCCAACTAATACCTAGTTGCAAATGCACATCAATCGCAATTTGTATTGTAGGGATCAATTTACATGGACTTCTTAACTACACTTTGAAACAAAAAGAAAATAAATCAAGCTATAACCAATTAAAAAGGGGTGTCGACGGTGATAAGAAAAATAATTAAAATAGCAATTAAAAAAGAGATTAAATAAATGGAAAGAAAATTAGGTTTTACATAAACATGCAACAATAAGCTAGATGAATTTGAATGAATTACATCAGAACTATCTTGATATAAGACTCAGAAGAGAGACTTATAAGAATCGACCAAGTTACAATAGAAACAAGGGTGGCTCTAAGCTTCTGCCCTTGAATCTAGGATAGGGTGGAGATAGTAGTGGATCGATGGCACCACACAAGCTATGGAACTGCTTGTGATACTGCTGGCTTCTATATTTGGAGACTAACTCGACAAAGAAGAAGGGTTTCTGGTCTCGATGAACAAATCGACAAGAGAGAGAATAAACAAGTTCTGAAAGTTCTAGGGTTTTTATTGATTAAAGCTTGTCGAAAATTATGAGCTATAAGGGCTATTTATAAGCCTGAAAATAAATTCAAATCTAACTAGAAAAAAATAAAAGAAAAAGAAAATTAACTAATTCATAATATTAAAAGGAAAACCAATAAAAACCAGAAAATGAAAAACCAAATAAAATCCTAAAAACCCAATAAATCCTAAGTAATAAAATCGACATCTCCTTGCTTCTCACTCGCCATCTCCTTGCTCTGAAATGACCATCACGTTTCTGGACTCCTTTTCCAAAGGTGGCTCTTTACGCATCTCCTCCAACAGCCTTAGAACAGCAGCATTGAACTTCTTGCCTAAGGTTTTAGCTCTCGACCTGGTCATTGGCATATCTTGTACAAAAGGAATGTCTTGAACTGGTCCTTGCTGGATGTCCTCATCATTCCCTCCCCCTTGAGAAGGTTTTGACCCCAAAACATCTCCTTCGTGTGTATCAAAATGATCCAAGTCAGCGACATTGAAAGTTGAAGATATATTAAACTCACCAGGCAACTCCAAACGATAGGCATTATCGTTGATCCGTTCCAGCACTTTGAAAGGCCCATCTCCTCTTGGAGCAAGCTTGGATCGCCTCTTGTTGGGGAACCGTTCTGGTCTCATATGCAACCAGACCTAATCTCCAGGTTCAAATACCTTCTTCTTCCTGCCTTTGTTGCCCTCAGCTTCGTACTGCTTAGTTTTCTTCTCAATGTTTTCCTTGATTTTCTGATGTAGTTTCTTCACAGCCTCAGCCTTTCGTTCACCATCCAAGCTTACAGCTTCAGTTTGAGGCTGAGGTGACAAATCCAATGGTGTACTTGGATTGAACTCATACACGATCTCAAAGGGTGAGAACTTGGTTGCTGAATGTGTTGCCCTGTTGTATGCAAACTCGACAAAAGGAATGCACTCCAACCAATTCTTCAAATTCTTCCCAATTGTAGCTCTAAGCAGTTTAGATAGTGTGCGATTAACTACTTCAGTATGCCCATCAGTTTGAGGATGGCATGTTGTTGAGAACACAGCTTGGTACCCAACTTCTTCCAAAGCGTCTTCCAGAAGTGGCTTAAAAACTTTGTATCTCTGTCTGATACAATAGTTCTTGGTATACCATGTAATCGAATCACTTCCCTGAAAAACAGACTTGCTATTTGAGTAGCATCATTCACCTTAGCACAGGGGATGAAGTGTGCCATCCTTGAAAATCTGTCTACCACCACAAATATAGAATCCTTGTGCTGAATCTTGAGCAGTCCCAACACAAAATCCATGGAAAGATCGACCCAGGGTGTGGTTAGTATAGGTAGTGGCGTGTATAACCCATAAGGATGAGTCCTGGACTTGGCTCTCTTGCAAGTGATACACTTCAAATAGAACTGCTCCACGCTTCTCTTAAGGTGAGGCCAAAAAAAAAGTTCCTTGAGGATAGCCAGTGTCTTGTCTACCCCAAAGTGCCCCATCAATCCTCCTCCATGAGCTTCTCGAATCAGTAGCTCTCTTAATGAGCATTGTGGAATGCACAGCCTCTTCTCCCTAAACAAGAACCCATCATGCTTATAGAACAGATCAGAAGCTCCTTTTTCACACTTATTAAAGAGTTCTCCCAACTCTGGATCTTCAGCATATAGATTCTTGATAAATTCAAAACCAAGGATCTTCGACTCCATTGTTGTGATTAACGTGTGCCTTCTAGATAAAGTATCAGCCACCACATTCTCCTTTTCCTTCTTATATTTGATAACATAAGGAAAAGTTTCAATCAATTCCAACCACCTGACGTGTCTTCTTTTAAGAGTGGTCTGTCCTCTCAGATGCTTGAGCGTCTCATGATCAGTGTGTATGACACACTCTCTGGCCAACAAATAATGTTGCCATGTCTCCATTGCTCGAACCAGAGCGTACAGTTCTTTGTCATAAGTGGGATAGTTCAGCGCAGCTCCATTAAGTTTCTCACTGAAATATGCCACTGGTCGCCCTTCTTGAGTAAGAACAGCCCCGATCCCAAGTCCAGATGCATCACACTCTAGCTCAAACGTCTTGTTGAAGTCGGGTAAAATCAAAACAGGTGCGTTGGTTAGACTCGTCTTTAAGCTGTTGAAGGCGTCCTCCTGTTCTTCTCCCCAAGAGAAAGGTACATCCTTCTTGACTACTGCAGCTAGTGGTGCAGCTATCGTATTGAAATCCTTTACAAAACGTCGGTAAAAGCTTGCCAATCCATGAAAACTTCTGACTTGACTAACGTTTGTTGGTGTTGGCCAGTCTTGGATGGCTTTTATCTTTTCTTCATCAACTTGCAGTCCCTGGGAGCTAACAACAAAGCCTAGGAACACCAGACGATCAGTACAGAAGATACACTTCTTAAGGTTTGCATAAAGACCTTCCTGCTGCAGCGTCTTTAAAACTAGCTCGAGGTGTGCAACATGATCTGTTAAGCAGTTGCTGTAGACAAGTATGTCATCAAAGTACACAACAACGAACTTATAGATGTATGCTCTAAGAACGTGGTTCATTAGACGCATAAAGGTGCTGGGTGCGTTAGTGAGGCCGAAAGGCATCACAAGCCACTCGTAAAGACTCTGCTTGGTCTTGAAAGCAGTCTTCGATTCATCACCTTCTCTCATTCGAACTTGATGGTATCCACTTTTTAGGTCGATTTTGGAGAAGACAATAGCTCCACTTAGCTCATCTAACATATCATCAAGTCGAGGAATTGGATGTCGATACTTCACAGTAATGTTGTTGATGGCTCTGCAATCGACACACATTCTCCAAGTACCATCTTTCTTTGGTACAAGTAAAACAGGAACAACATAAGGCCTAAGGCTCTCACGATCATAACCTCTTGCCATAAGCTCTTGCACCTGTCGCTCCAACTCCTTAGCCTTAGTGGGATTCACACGATAAGCTGGCCTATTAATTTGGTAAGGCAGCTCCTGGTATGAAATCGATCTGATCCTATATCCCTCGTATGGGAGGCAAACCTTCTGGTAACTCTTCAGGGAAGACATCTTTGAACTGCTTCAAGAGGTTAGTAACTTCTGGTGGTAAATTTAGATTTGCAAAATCGAAATTCAGGACCTCCTTGAAGATCATAAGCAGCACTGATTCTTTAGATGCCAAAGTCTTGCGAACAGTACTCAAGTTAACCAGAAAGTTGGATTTGTGCTTCTCTCCTTTTATGGACATCTTGGCATACATCTCATGTACTTCTGTTGGCGTATGTGGGGAAAGCTGATACTTGCGTTTGTTATGCACCACAGAATACAAATTGGTCCTACCATGGTGTGTAGTCTCTTTGTCAAATTGCCATGGTCGACCTAAGAGTAGATGTCCAGTCTGCATTGGAACCACATCACACTTCACCTCGTCATGATATCGTCCCACACTAAAAGGAACAAGCACTTAATCAGTGATATTGACCTCAATCTTGTCATTAAGCCATCTGAGCTTGTAGGGTTTTGGATGCTTGAATCTCTCCAGGCTGAGCTTATCCACCATGTATTCACTAGCAACATTAGTGCACGATCCTCCATCAATGATCAGATTGCAAATCTTGCCTTTGACAGTGCACCTAGTGTGGAATATGTTCTCCCTTTGAGCCATCTCTTCTGGTTCAGTAAGGGTACTCAACATTCGCCTAATAACAAGGAGCTCTCCAGTATTAGGGTATTCCACTTCTCCTTCTGATTTATCTTGCAAACCAGTCTCGGCCTCGTCTTGAGACTCATACTCACCTGTTGTGGTGATGATCATAGCTCTCTGGTTAGGGCATTCACGAGCCATATGACCTCTTCCCTTGCACTTGAAACAAAAAATTTCCCTGGTCCGTTGAGAGATGACAACCTTACTTGCCTCAGGTCGTGGGTCTTTATTCGATTCAGCAGCCTTTCCCTTGAACCGTGNGTAAGGGTACTCAACATTCGCCTAATAACAAGGAGCTCTCCAGTATTAGGGTATTCCACTTCTCCTTCTGATTTATCTTGCAAACCAGTCTCGGCCTCGTCTTGAGACTCATACTCACCTGTTGTGGTGATGATCATAGCTCTCTGGTTAGGGCATTCACGAGCCATATGACCTCTTCCCTTGCACTTGAAACAAAAAATTTCCCTAGTCCGTTGAGAGATGACAACCTTACTTGCCTCAGGTCGTGGGTCTTTATTCGATCCAGCAGCCTTTCCCTTGAACCGTGCATCAACATCTTGTGTAGGAGTTCTGTCCACCGGTTTGTTCGTTGAGTTTTGGTTCCAGTTAGGTTGTGCCCTGGACCTGTTGAGAGTGGTCTTGCGCTTGATGTGTTGTTCAGCTAGCATATCCAAGTGAACCAGTTCTTGCAGCGTGTAATACACCTGCCTTTCCACCTTGCGGCTGATTCTCTCGTGCAAACCATCCATGAATTGAGCCATGAGTGTCTCCTCTATTACCTCCAACTCCAAGCGGTTCCTCACATGCTCAAATTCCTCAAAGTATTCTTCAACAGATCTGCTTCCTTGGGATAAACGGCGAAACCGTCTTTGCATATCCCTGTGGAAGTGTGGAGGAACATATCTGGTCCTCATCAATTCCTTCATCTCAGTCCAAAAGTCGGGAGTTCTTTGCCTGTACCTTCTCCTCTCAGACACTATTCTATCCCACCAAGTCAAAGCATGATAAGTGAGTTGAGCTACTGCCAATGATACCTTCCTCGGGCCTGTGTGATTGTAGTAGTCAAAAAGATGATCCATCCTTCGTTCCCAATCAAGGTAAGCTTCTAGATCAACTTTCCCTGCAAAGGTTGGGGCAGTCAGTTTCGGATCAGGGTTTTGTTGGCGTGGTGGAGGTGGGTCTCGTGGTCCACGGTGTTGTTGGCGTGGGGGTGGTGGATCACGTTGGTCCTCTTCAAGATCAGAGTTGTCTAGTTCTGCCTGTTCTCGAACTCCAGCTCCAAATACCACGTTTCGAACAAGTTGCCTTGGGGGTGGATGCTCAACACGATCCATTCTGGTTCTAAGGGCGTCAAGTTTTGCGCTTATAGCTGCTATCGCCTCTAACATCGCAGTTGTGGGATCTGCTTGCGGTGCGTTCAGTCCTTCCATCAATAACTGCAGGTATGTCGAACTCTTACTTGGTCTGTCACAACCAAAGCGAGACCACTTGATATAAGACTCAGAAGAGAGACTTATAAGAATCGACCAAGTAACAATAGAAACAAGGTGGCTCTAAGCTTCTGCCCTTGAATCTAGGATAGGGTGGAGATAGTAGTGGATCGATGGCACCACACAAGCTATGGAACTACTTGTGATACTGCTGGCTTCTATCTTTGGAGACTAACTCGACAAAGAAGAAGGGTTTATGGTCTTGATGAACAAATCGACAAGAGCGGAGAGAATAAACAAGTTCTGAAAGTTTTAGGGTTTTTATTGATTAAAGCTTGTCGAAAATTATGAGCTACAAGGGCTATTTATAAGCCTGAAAATAAATTCAAATCTCACTAGGAAAAAATAAAAAAAAAGGAAAATTAACTAATTCCTAATATTAAAAAGAAAACCAATAAAAAACCAGAAAATGAAAAATCCAATAAAATCCTAAGTAATAAAATCGACACCTCCTTGCTTCTCACTCGCCATCTCCTTGCTCTGAAATGACCATCACGTTTCTGGACTCCTCTTCCAAAGGTGGCTCTTTACGCATCTTCTCCAACAGCCTTAGAACAGTAGCATTGAACTTTTTGCCTAAGGTTTTAGCTCTCGACCTGGTCATTGCCATATCTTGCACAAAAGGAATGTCTTGAACTGGTTCTTGCTGGATGTCCTCATCATATCTAGACGCGGCCAAACGTTTAACACGCTGTCATAGCATGTATGACAGGCAGTATTGGACTTAGAAATAAATTTTAGAATGAATTAACTCAATATACATCGATAACTTAAAAATTAAGTTTATAGCAATGGTAATTTAAGAATTATGTAAGTAGCAAAGAGATATTTTTTTTTTAACCCATTAAAATCCTTCTAATTTTGCTTATTAATTTACACAAACTGCCAATGGTCTGAATTTCGTTTTCCGACATGATACACCGATGATACTGTTCATCAGCTGGCCACCTACACTGTTCACCAAAGGTTGAAAACACTATTCATCACTCGATAATTATTTAGTGAACATGCTACTTATTATTTTATCGCGATAAGTTTACGTGAACCCCATTATCATATAATACTTGTAATGTGTTAACAATAATATCTGATACTTGTAACGTGCTAACAATTATATCCGATACTTGTAACATGTTAAACCCTAAACCCTTAACTCTAAACCTTAAACCCTAAACCCTAAACCCTAAACAATATAAACCTTAAACCCTAAACTCTACACACTAAAGATGAAAATAAACCCTAAACCCTAAACCTAAAACTTTATTATTTGTATAGCAATAGTTAACATGCTACTTATTATGTTATCGCGATAAGTTTATGTTTACCGTATTAACCCTATTATTATATAATACTTATAATGTGATAACAATAATATATGATATTTGTAACGTGCTAACAATAATATTCGATACTTGTAACGTGCTAACAATAATATCCGATATTTATAACATGCTACTTATTATGTTATCGCGATAAATTTATGTTTACCGTATTAAAACTACTATCATATAATACTTGTAACGTGATAACAATAATATATTATATTTGTAACGTGCTAACAATACTATTCGATACTTGTAACGTACTAACAATAATATCCGGTATTTATAACATGCTAACATACTAGATATCCGGATAATATTTGTGGATATTATCATCGAATTCAGAGATTTATCATCGGCACGAAATCCAAAAACCCAGATCAGGAAAACACACGATTTCGACAATGAAGCGAGGAAACTCACGTAGTAGAATCGTAGAAGCCATGGAAACTTTGGAAGATCTGGATCCCCGAGCTTGAGAAGGACGATAAACGTAAGAAGAAGGGGAAACGACGATCCGATCCATAGCCATAGCCATTTTCTCTAGTTTCTTCTCTGATAAACTAAATCAATCGAAGATGATGGAAGTGATTAAATAACAAAAACGAATCCCACAGAGAGAGAGAAAGAGAAAAAAAAAATAAAGGTCCATTATTTCGATGCTACGAGACTGTGACAAATGTGAAGGTTTTAACGAGGAGAACAAAAAAACTATGGGCGTGATAATCGAGCCATGGACAATCGGATTTATGTAAAATTAAGAGAAAGATTTGTTGGATCTCGGATTGAGAACATATGAGAGATTTTTTGGCCGGAGAGAAGAATGAATTGAGAATATCGCCGAAGAGAAGAAGATGTGGAGAGAGAATTGATATGTGGTGCAAAAAGTATTTTCCCTCACCGAAACTTAACATGTCGTTGACTTAATTTTCCAATTATCCATTGCTATGCATTACAATTATTCTAAATTTTATCGGGATCATATTATGATAATTTTATTAAAATTATACATAACAATTTTGATTAAAATATTTTTTTTTGAAAGAATGAAAACAATTGCTTAAAAATACGAATCGAAGTTATTTTTTTGTGAAAATAAGATGAAAGAAGTGATTAGGGGTGAAAAAATGAAATTAAAACAGATATTAAGGAAACAATTACGATTGGATGGGGTTAGAGATTTGATCTCTACGTGAACATGTGATATTTACCATTTATCCACTCAAACAATGTAATTTAAACTAGAAAACAATTTTTATAAAAAAATTAACGGTGTCACGTGACACCGTATAGCCCCTTAGTGGGTCTGTCACGGGTGGTAAGGACGGGTCTTGTAGCACGATATCCCGGCCTATGTAGTAGAGATTGGAGATTGGTGTTACAGAAAAATTGTGGGGGTGATTACGCACAGGTTCAATTCAACATTAGTTGTTTTTTTGGAGCTGATCATTGTTGTATTCTTGTTCGTGTGACTGTAGTTCCCAGAGATAATTTCTTATTTTATATTTGATAAAGGGTATATTCTATTGAAATCGGCAATTTACAAGCTTGAAATTACAACATATAGTTAGGAACCGCTAAAAAATACTAAAATTATATCGCAAAACGAAGCTCCAATGCTCACAAATAAGCCACTAAGAAGATAGAGCAACCTTACTACGACTAAACTACTCCGGCGGCTAAAGGAATAGACGAGGAAGGACAGAGGACCAACTAGCCGAGCCAGTCGACTAACCAAACCAAGAGAAGACAACCGAGCAGCACAACTATCAGACAAAGCAGCAAGAATCACTACTAAAAAAAATTCGTATAGCTACGGAATAGCTACTGACAATCCGTAGCTACTCTTAATAAGTTACGAAAAATTTACAAATTAGATACGGATTCAAAAATATGGATTTCGTAACATTTATGTGGTTTTTCTATAGCTAAATTAGCTACAGATCTAATCCATAGCTAAATAGTGGCTAAATTTAGCTACGGATATAATCCATGGCTAAGTCGTGGCTATATTTAGCTACAAATATAATCTATGGCTAAGTCGTGGCTTTTCAACACATACAATTTTTTAAAATATAATTATTTTATAAATCATAAATTCTAAACCCCAAACACAAACTCTTAACCCTAAACATCTAACCCTTAATCATAAACTCTATATCTTAAATTGTAAACTAGATCTTACACATAAATATCAAATAATATACAAAAAATTCAACACATACAATTTTTTTAAATATAATCATTTTATAAATCATAAATTCTAAAACTCAAACACAAACCCTTAACCCTAAACATCTAACCATTAATCATAAACTTTATATCTTATGTTGTAAACTAGATCTTACACATAAATATCAAATAATATACAAAAAAATTCAACACATGCAAATTTTTTAAATATAATCATTTTATAAATCCTAAATTCTAAACCCCAAACACAAACCATTAACCCTAAACCCTAAACCTCTAACCCTTAATCATAAACTCTAAATCATAAATTGTAAACTAGATCTTACACATAAATATCAAATAATATACAAAAAAATCAATATATACAATTTTTTTAAATATAATCATTTATAAATTCTAAATTCTCAACCCCAAAAACAAACCATTAACCATAAACCCTAAACCTCTAAACCTTAATCATAAACTATAAATCTTAAATGGTAAATTAGATCTTACACATAAATATCAAATAATATACAAAAAATTCAATATTTACAAAAAGTTTCAACACTTAAATTGTAAACTAGATCTAACACATTATTGATTGACATAAAAAAAAAAACTAGTTTCTCATTGGTTACTCTATAATGACGAGGATCATACTTTATTTCATCATCCACCGTTAATAAGATTAAATCCAACAGACACAAATCTTATCCTTCTTTTCTCCTTTTTTTTAATCCTCCTTTTTCTCTTTTTTCTCTTTTTTTTCTCTCTCTTATTCCAACGTAAGTTGTCCTCTTCTTCCTCCTTTCTTTTTTTTAATCGATCCTTCATCCTCTTCTTCTTGTTATGAAATATCGTTAAATTCCCGATAAATCAGAATTACGAAAAAGATAAAACACACCAAATTTGTTAACGGAGTTCGGCCAATAATGCCTACGTCTCCGGACCTGCTGCAGATCTTTTATTATTATCTGGAAATTTTACAACACTCTCAACTCACACACAAACCCAAACTTATCCTTTCACAACTCAAGAATCAATGATTTTTGAGGACTTAGTCTCAGAGTGAAAAGAATAAAAGCTCAAGAAAATTACATATAATTTTCTTACAAAGAAAGATTATTTCTCTTGTTTTCTTTCTCTTGTTGGGATTTTGGGATGATAGGATATTTATTCTCTCCTCACATATGCTTGGTATTTATAGTGAAGGAGGGTTGGTGAGGAGCCATTTTTGTTGACAAACCAAAGCCTCATTTGTTGACATCTTTCTCCACCGTCCAAGCCTCCTTTCTCCACCGTCCAAACAACTCCACCGTCCAAGAATTATTGACTAACAATCTCCCACTTGAAGACTGATTTTAATCTGTCTTCACACCTTGATCAATGCAGCAGGTCTTTCAGGCTTGTTACTCTAGCAAGCCAACTGAGGTTGCACACAACCTCAGCTTATCATACGGCACGACCTTTGTTAGCATGTCTGCCGGATTCTTACTTCCTGGGATCTTTTCAAGCACCAACACTCCATCTTCCAAAGCTGATCTGATGAAATGATACCGAAGTTGTATGTGCTTTGTCCGAGCATGGTAAACTGGATTCTTTGCCAAATCAATGGCACTCTTACTATCACAGTACAACACATTCTTCTCTTGGTCGCGGCCTAGCTCTCGTAGAAATGACTGTAACCATATCATCTCCTTTGTTGCCTCTGTCACCGCAACATACTCAGCTTCACAGCTTGATAGAGCTACAATTTTCTGTAACTTTGAAACCCAACAAATTGCAGTACCACCAAAAGTGTAGACATACCCGGTTGTGCTCTTCCTACTGTCAATGTCACCTCCATTGTCAGCATCAACATATCCCTGCAATCCAATATCAGACTTCTTGAAGCATAGCGATGAACTTGGATTCCCCTTCAGATACCTGAGAATCCACTTAACAGCTTCCCAATGTTCCTTTCCTGGATTGCTCATAAACCTGCTAACGACTCCCACTGCATGTGCAATGTCTGGCCTTGTACATACCATCGCGTACATCAGGCTGCCAATAGCAGAAGCATATGGAACTTTATCCATATATGCCATCTCGTCTTCAGTCACTGGGGACTGATCTCTGGATAACCGAAAATGACTTGCCAAGGGAGTACTGACTGGCTTCGCGTTATCCATGTTAAACCTCTTGAGGACTTTCTTCACATACTCCTCTTGTGATAACTTAAGACCTTCCTTGCTTCTACTAATTCTCATCCCGAGAATTTGTCTTGCTTCTCCCAAGTCTTTCATCGAAAATTCTTCTGAGAGTTTCGTCTTCAAGTTATTAATCTCTTGTAAGTCTGCTCCCACTATCAGCATGTCATCAACATACAGGAGCAAGATCAAGTAGGATTCTTCAAGCCTCTTGAAGTAACAACAGTGGTCAGCCTCACACCTCAAGAACCCAGAATTTTTCATAAAGTTGTCAAACTTTTTATACCACTGTCTTGGAGCTTGTTTCAAGCCATACAAGCTCCTTTGAAGCTTACAGACTAGCTTCTCCTTCCCTTTGACCTCAAAGCCTTCAGGTTGCTTCATGTAGATTTCTTCATCCAAATCACCGTGAAGAAAGGCTGTTTTCACATCCATTTGTTGAAGATGTAAATCTTCTTTTGCTACCAGCCCAAGAACAGTTCTAATGGTTACCAACTTGACTACTGGAGAAAAGATTTCCGTGTAGTCTATGCCTTCTTTTTGTTGGAATCCCTTCACAACAAGCCTTGCCTTATAACGCTCGCTTCCATCATGTTCTTCTTTTATCCGGTAGACCCACTTGTTATGCAGTGCCTTTTTCTCCTTAGGCAATTCAGCTAACTCCCACGTGTGATTGGACATCAACGAGTCCATCTCATCTTTCATTGCTAGCTCCCACTTGATCGATTCATCAACTTGCATTGCCTCTTCATAATATTCAGGCTCGCCTCTATCTGTGAGCAGAATGTAGTTGAGTGATGGAGAAAATCTTACAGGTTTCTTGATGATTCTGTTTGACCGTCGCAACTCTGTAACTGGCGTATGTGGAATCACTTCTGAATCATCATTCTCATCTGCCTCAGTATTCTCTTCTTGAGGGATTTGTTCTTCTGCTCTTGCGGTATCCTGTTGCAACTCTGGTGCCAGGATATGTCCCAGATCAACAGCCCTAGACTCCTTCTTCTCTGAGCTTTCCTTTAGCTTATCTTTGTACAACGCTCCTTCGTTGAACACAACATTCTTGCTGCGGATGATCTTCCTCTTTTGGTCATCCCAAAACCGATAACCGAACTCGGTGTCACCATAACCAATAAAGTAACATTTCTTAGATTTTGCATCAAGTTTACTTCTTGCAGCATCATCAACATGAACATAAGCTAAACAGCCGAACACTTTTAGGAAAGAAAGATTTACTTTCTTGTCGCTCCAAACTTCTTCTGGGATCTTGAATCCCAACGGAACAGACGGTCCTCTGTTTATTAAGAAGGCTGCGGTATTGATTGCATCCGCCCAAAATGTCTTAGGCAATCCACAGTGCAATCTCATGCTCCTTGCACGCTCATTTAAGGTCCTGTTCATCCTTTCAGCTATTCCATTTTGTTGAGGCGTTCCAGGAATAGTCTTCACCATCTTTATCCCATTATCAGCGCAGTATCTTCTGAACTCTTCGCTAATGTACTCTCCACCATTATCAGACCTTAGGCACTTCAACTTGAGATTCGTCTCAATCTCAACCATGGCTTTCCATCTTTTGAAAACCGAGAACACTTCATACTTGTTCTTCATGAAGTAGACCCACACTTTCCTTGTGGAGTCATCAATAAAGGTCACATAGTAGTACGAACCTCCTAGCGATGCGACAGATGCGGGTCCCCACACATCAGTGTGCACCAGCTCCAACTTCTCTGATTTTGGCTCTCTACCTTCTTTTGAGAAACTAACTCGTTTCTGTTTTCCAAGGATGCAACTTTCACACATCTCATGATCCACCGTCTTCAGATCCGGAAGCACGCCATTTGCTACCAAAAGCTTCATGCCTTTCTCACTCATGTGTCCCAACCTACAATGCCACAACTTTGTTTGTTTGGCATTCTCGACAACAGCGACTGTATCTTGATGACTCGTCGTCATATAAAGAGTGCCTCTTTTATGACCTCTAGCGATCACCATAGAACCTTTCTTTACTCTCCAGGCTCCACCACCAAAGTTGACATTGTGCCCCGTATCATCAAGTTGTCCTACTGAGATAAGATTTCGCAGCAACTTTGGCACATGTCTGACCTTTGTGATTTTCCACACGCGTCCATCTGACATCTTCAAGTTGATATCTCCAATACCAACTATGTCCAAAGGTAAACCATCAGCTAGGTATACCTTCCCATAATTTCCAGCAACATAATTCTCCATAATGTTGTGGTGTGGTGTAGTGTGGAATGACGCTCCTGAATCAAGAACCCAAGAATCGATCGGGCTATCAACATAGGAGATCGATGCTTTGGCGGTGTTTACAGCTGCATCATGTGCTTTACTTTCTCTTGGGGAATCAACAGATACAACCAATGCATCAGCAACTTCATGTGTGACTGCATTGGCTCCGCCTCCCTTGTTGTCTTCCTTCTTCGGTGGTGCCCAACAATTCTTTTTGATGTGGCCTGTCTTTCCACAATTCCAGCATTCAGTTGGCTGCTTGAATTTGGACTGACCTCTTCCATTCCTTGACTTCGATCTGCCTCTATTCCGGTTGTTTCTGTCTTGGTTTCTGCCTCTATTTTCCACGTTGAAAGCAGAGCTCGTTGATGTTTCGCCAGAGTCTATCCTACGAACTTCTTCCGCAAGGATACGATCTCGAACATCATTGAATTTAAGTTTCTGAGTATTCACAGAATTACTAACCGCTGCCCTCATTGGCTCCCAACTATTTGGCAGAGATGCCAGCAAAATCAGTGCTCGCACTTCATCATCAAACTCGATTTCAACGTGAACAGTACCTTGCCGGAACAGTAACTTCTCCGTAACAGTAACCTCACCGGAACAGTAACCTCGCCGGAACAATAACGAAATCACCACAACCTTATGCTCTGATACCAGTTGTTAGGAAATATCGTTAAATTCCCGATAAATCAGAATTACGAAAAAGATAAAACACACCGAATTTGTTAACGGAGTTCGGCCAATAATGCCTACGTCTCCGGACCTGCTGCAGATCTTTTATTATTATTTGGAAATTTTACAACACTCTCAACTCACACACAAACCCAAACTTATCCTTTCACAACTCAAGAATCAATGATTTTTGAGAACTTAGTCTCAGAGTGAAAAGAATAAAAGCTCAAGAAAATTACATATAATTTTCTTACAAAGAAAGATTATTTCTCTTGTTTTCTTTCTCTTGTTGGGATTTTGGGATTATAGGATATATCTTCTCTCCTCACATATGCTTGGTATTTATAGTGAAGGAGGGTTGGTGAGGAGCCATTTTTGTTGACAAACCAAAGCCTCATTTGTTGACATCTTTCTCCACCGTCCAAGCCTCCTTTCTCCACCATCCAAACAACTCCACCGTCCAAGAATTATTGACTAACACTTCTCCCCCTCTTCGTCTCCTTCCTCCTCTTCTCCCACGGTAAGTCTCTTCGGTTTTCTCTCCGACAGTGCTAAGGCGTGGTGGAATCGCGGCGGTGAGGCGGTGCAGTGGCGGGATCTTTTGGCGCGGCAGCGTGACGGTGCTTCGAAGTGCTGGAGGACGGCGGCGAGAGCTAGGAGAGGTTAGTCGGTGCTCACGAGTCAGGCTGAGTTCGGGATGCACACGGAGGAGCAGATCTGGCCAGTGGAGCAGATCCGCGATGAATGGCGCCGGCGAGAGCTAGGAGAACCCGAGCTAGACTACCATCGACTTAAAAGCCAATCCCCAAGCCGAGCTAGACTACCATTACCAAAGTTAGCTTATAGAACGAACTCATATATAATTAAACAAAATGGTAGATCAAATTGGATTTATCGTATCTGCGAATACATTGTATTTGTTTTTGGATTTTACAAATCTCTTCAATATACCCTTGCGTCATGAGTTTTTTTTTTTTTTTTTGCACTTGTTTATGTAGTCTCATTGATGCATTAACTCATTTTATCTAGTCTCATTTCGCACTAGGGATGCTCAATCCGGATAAACCGATCCTGAAATAATCAATCCTAAAACTTAACTATGTCTTAGTTGTTTCTTTTAGCAAAAAAAAGTCTTAGTTGTTTCTATCTTGTGCTTGCGCGAGTTTCAAGTAATATATAAGTCAACGTAAGAAGGCTTCATGCATGTTAGAAAGTAGTAACACTTGTTGCAAGGTACGTGACTATTACAGTTACAATTAAAAAAGAGTGATTCTTCATCAGCTCTATCTCGTCCATCTAGACGCCACCTGGAGATGAAAAAGAGGAAAATATGTCAATCCGAAAGTTCGAATTATATAGAATTACATTCTCAAAGAATATATATATATATATATATATATATATATATATATCTTTTTGGGTTTATACAGATACATTTAATTAGGTTTTTTTTTTTGGTTGAAATTTTAAATTTATTGATTTGTACACTAGTACAGAGATTCAAAGCGATAACGAAAGAAGAAAAATAAAAACTCATAGTCTAGTTGACAAAGACTCTGATTTAATTAGTTTTTTGTTTTATGACCGAAACATTTAATTAGTTTTTGGTTCGGGTTTTTTGGTTAAAGTAAGAAAGTTAATTAATTTAAACCCTTACACCAAGACAAAGTTTTTGGATTATTTTTGTTTGGATTGGATCGGTTTATCCGGATTGAGCATCCCTTAGAAAAAAATTGACGCACCGTAATCTCTTGTTGTCTTGCATTTGAAGCATTCTGCCCTGCTTGCGTAGTTATGAACCCCACAACCGACCCTTGGACAAACCCAATCGCCAGTTTTCCAGCCGGGAGGACAAGCTCCGGCATCATTACCGTAGGCAACCATTTGAGCTCCGTAGTACTGATCTGTATACTCGACTTTGATCATTCCACATCGATAGCAACTTGTGCGGCTCGCGTAATTGTGGCTCCCACAATTCAATGCACCACAATACCAATCACCAGCCAAAACCTCGGTATTGCTGTATAAGTACGTTGACACATCTACCCCTCCAAACTTGGGGTATCCACATTTCTGGCATGCCTCTCGTTTTTTGAAGTTTGCGTGCTGACACGCCCCACATAGCCAGTCTCCTCCAGTCCAGCTCATCTTTCTTGATATATATATCTAACCACCTGAAACGTTTACTAGTAGTATTTAGCCAACATACTCAAAAGTAAAAATTTAGGTATTCAAAAACCCTTATGAAGGAAGAGCTTGGATATAAGGAGAAGGCTGAACCTGAGAAGACAATAGACTGGTAAGCCAAAGGAAGTGGTGAAATTGGTAGTTTGAGGAACATGGCTTTATATAAGCATTATATTGAGAATGTATATTTAGATAGATGCTGATTCCATCAACTTTCTTCTGCAATATGAGAATATAGTAAGAAATAAGACTAGCGAAATTAATTCGGATGAATTAGCCTTGTGGTGTCGTGTGGTGGTCAACCAATTCATGGTGGTTAAAAGACTCATTTTGGAGTTGTGGATAGGATTCGAGTAATCCAACTGTGATTTCAATCATGGTTGGCCAAACTATAAGGATTAATTTGGATTCGGCCTAGTATCCCCGATTATTTAAAATTTTTTTTTTTTTAAGAAAAGAGTCTTGCGGTGGGAAGAATTTACAAGAAATTATCATAAATATCGGGATGGTGTGCAATCTAATTTTCACATGTTGCAACGTTTATGGATCATCTATTCATATGGGTTTGTGATACCATGTTTTATCATGTCATGGTTTTACGAAAATATCTTTATATACGTTTAAACATCAACCTTTAAGGGTTCAAAAAACAATAACAAAAAAAACTTCAAACTTCAAACATTACGGTGAAGTAGACATTCGATACCGATTTAAAATAAAAACTGTGTTTGTGTGAAAGAGAAAAATTCGTGAATAATAATTAAGAGGGAAATCACAAGAGCGACCTTGAGGGCTTAAAGTGATTCTCAATTGCATTATTGTGGGTAAAAGAGAAGTTGATGAAGGGTATTATTCTCTTCGGTTGCCCCCCAATATCCATTTGTTCCAATTCTGTCCTTCATTCGTGTTCCTTCATACGTAGCTCGATATTGGATTTCGACATCTTATATATTATCGGTTTTGTTTCTGTTATCTCGCTATGGAATACAATATATAACTGTAATTTGTATTGTTTGATTTACGAAGATGAGAATTCTTCGCAATAATGTTTAATAAAACTAATTTATGGAATCTTTAGACAAATAATACGAGGAACGTTTAAGTCTAAAATTTAGTGATTTTGCTATCTTTTTTAAGTATAACAAATTTTAGGTTGTCATTTTCCTATAATTAGTTGATCATAACGTAACATATTTTTTTTTACAATAAATGATGTGTACAAGTACTATCTGGTTAAAAATTAAAAATAAAGAAACATTTTAAGAAACGAAAAATAAAATATATATATATATATATCTGGCTTCTTATCCGAAAAAAAAGAAAAAAAAATAGATGAGACTCCCCCGGGTGTACTCTCTTATATTGTCTTAGGGACCATACGGGGGAGCCATAACACGAACAGTATTAAAGTGTTACAAAACTATATATACTAAATTCACTTAGAATTTATTCTTTATTATAATGCCAAATTATTCTTTTAATACTTTTATTCTTTTTCTTCAATAATTCAAAAGCGATCATACCTAGATTCACTTAATTATGCATGTCTACGTTCATTCTTCTCCTACATGAACATGTTCAAATTAAGTTTAAATAACTTTTACCATTTCGAACATGATTTTTCTACGTTATCCTATATTGTCCGATTTTTCAATTCTTGTTGTCGGCTACGTCAACATTCACATGACATACTCAAATCGGAAAGATTAAGCCTTAATTAATCCGTTTCACATACTTTTTCGTATTCTTCTTCTTGATATGCTATAATTTTTTAATTTTTTTAGAATTGAATATAAAATCTATTCCAACAAAACAACGTTTTTACATCAAGTGCTTCGTCTATTTGAAAATTTGAAAATCTAAATCTACGTATGTACTCATTAATGCGAACCAAATTTGAAGAGCTTCTTCGAAGTTATGTCTTCACGAATCGAAGATAGTCGGTTACAGACTTGTTTATCAATGAATTTGACGAGTCGAGAGGAAGAGGTGGGAGTTTCTCCATGACGGCGAGCATTCCGTTCTCTCCATAGGCAATGAATTGACGCTTGGAAGACGTATTTTGTTAAAAAAAGAGTGATTTTCTCAAGTCTTATATCATATATGAGAAGGAGAATTAATGCTTTGCCAATCTGTTGTGAATCGGTTTTTGAGTAAACCTTTCGCTAATTTTGTCCAAGTCGCAGCTGAGAAACCGCAAGAGAAAAAAAAATGTTGTCTCGTCTCCATTGGATATCCGCAGAAGACGCAATTAACATTAGCACCACTTTCCAATTCACCATACGATCTCCCGATGATAAGCGATTGTGAATCGTTAACCATGTGAATATCGAGTATTTTGGGGTGGAATGCTTGAACCAAACCCCTTTGTGCCAATCAACTAAAGGAGCTGCTTCACGAGTAAGAAGCCATGTTTTCTTCGAGCTGAAATGAGGCATAAAGCGATCCTTTGTGCTTTGTCATAGAGAAACATCAGTAGCTTCATGATCTGATCGTAGTCGTTGTGTTTCGAGCACATCCTTAATATTTCGCAGAACCTCTGTTCGATGTCTTCGTCTTCTTGGATTTGTCCAAGCCGAAGCAACTGATGCATGGAGTGGGACACCCATATCAATAACTCCTCTCGGACCAAGCTTCTCCATTAAACCCCCTAAGTTCGACCATACATCAAACCAGAACGATGTTGTATTTCCCCTTCGAATATTCACCTTATGAAAACTCTGTGTAAGCGTTCTATACTTCAAATATGTTTTCCACATCCATAAACCCATGCTAGTAGTTTCTCGGATAGACTAAAAGGATTCTTTTCGAATCAGATTTGTGCTAATCCACTTTAGCCACAACGACGGTTGAGAAGAGACAATTTGCCAAATCAGTTTGAGACAACAAACCGTATTGACCTCCTTTAATGATCTCAATCTAAGACCACGTTCTTGTTTCTATTTACAAACATCTTCCCTTGCCATCTTTGCTCTCTTCGGATTCAATTTCGGACCCGACCAGTGGAAAGCCGAACTTAGTTTTTCCACTTCTCGAAGGCAGGCTCGAGGGAGCCTAAAAGCCAATAGCTAAAAATTTGTGATACTCATTGGAACCGAGTGAATGAGTTGAAGTCTTCCTGAGATTGATAAGAAATGAGCTGTCCAAGAACATATTCGATTACGAATTTTCTCCAACATAGGTAGATAGTCATTCGCTGTCATTCTCCTAGTCAACAATGGTAGACCCAAGTATCTTACCGGAAGTTGCCCCAAGTCGAACGAAAACCTTGCACTTATCTCATCTCGCGTATTTTCTGATACTCCCGCGAGATAAATTGTAGATTTCTCCATACCGATTTTTAAACCTGAGATCCTCGCAAATTTCTCAAAAACTTTGACTATCCCCTCCACTGACCTCACCTTATCATTCGTAAGAACCATAATATCATCAACAAAACTAAAGTGAGTGAGCCCAATATTCTTACATTTTGGATGGTATCTGACCTGCCTAGCACTCGAAGCTTAGACAACACATTCATGCATATATATGATGAATAGATATGGAGACTGAGAGCAGCCTTGTCGTAGACCTATTGCACTTCTGAAAAACCCCGCTACCATTCAATTGCACCGAGAGAGAAGCTGTTGTAATTCATAAAGAAATCCAATGGATGAATTTAATCGGAAAATTCGTAGCTTTCAGAGTGTTTATCAAAAACAACCATTCAACTGAATCAAAAGCTTTTAAGATATCTATCTTTATGGCGCAGCGAGATGAGACCTCATCCTTATGATAATATTTTACAAATTCGGTAGCAAGCAACATATTTTCGATCAACAACCTGTCCTTCACAAAAGCCGATTGAATAAGAACAACGAGATTCGGGAGAATGCATTTCATCCGATTAGCTATGATCTTCGAGATGACTTTATATATCACGCTGCAACAAGATATAGGCATGTAGTCTTTCATCCAAAGCCGAGAGTTTCTTCGAATAAGAGCTAGAATAGTGGATTCATACCTTTCGGAAGAAATCCCTTTACGAAGAAAGATTGAACGGTCATGGTGAACACCTTCCCCACTATATGCCAAACAGCCTTGTACAACTTCGAGTTATAACCATCAGGTTCCGATGATTAATTATTACTCGGCCTTGAGAACAAAACTCCACGAATCTCCTCCTCCGATACGTCCTTGGTAAGCATTATCTGCTCCGCTTTGGAACACCAGTAAGGCAAGATCTCCTCTTGTTTCTCTATCGATATGCTTTCAAAATCCGGAGGAATGTGTTGGAGAAAATCCAGAAAGAAAGCTTCAGCCTCCTCTTTGATCTCCTCTCCTTTTGACACTACTAGACCATCTCGACGCTTTACCTTTCGAATAGTATTCTTAGCTTCCCTTGAAACAATTACGTTGTGAATTGTTTTATTGTTGCGATCTCTAATTCGTAACCAATGTACCTTTGATAGTTGTTTCAAAAAAATCTCCTCTAACCCTGAAACATGATCCCATATATCGTCGATAAGCTTCATTTTCTTCCTCCATATTGTGGGTCGATGGATTTTTTTAATTCTCCTCTTGCTTTCCACACAAATTTTTGTACGTCTCCGCCGCTTTCTTCGAAAAATTACCCATCTTTTCTTTCGCTAGGTCCCGTATCAAAGGTTTTAAGCCTTGTAGTTTGTTATCATCGACCAGTCTTTGAAAACCGATGCACCAATCCTATTCGCTTTTCCTTCTTTTACTCTAGTCTCCAATACAAAACCGAACTGAAAATCCCTACTATTCATTCAGCTCTTTACAACGGAATGTTTTGTTTTGTTGATTTACATTTCAAAAGAACACCAACATACTTATTGCTTCTTCTTCTCATTTTTAATGGATGTTCGATTTTCTAAGTCATGGCTATATAGCTAAAAATCGACATCATATCGAACGTATTTATGAAGCCACGTCTTGCAAATTGTTAATTATTATTGAACTCGCAACACTTATTGTTAACAACTAAAAGTCACCAAACTTTTTTTTTCTTATTCTATCCATAATCGGAAGTGTATTGAAAATTAGTTGTCAAGATATCACACATCTAACTTTTCGTTTTGATTAATATATAATCTGTGTCCGAAAACATTTCTCTCTCTCCCAAACGCGAATCGAACTCTCAACGACTCATAACCTTTGGAAGGCATGAACACTTGTCACTAGTCCAAGACGATCACTTTGGTCATCCACCAAATATTACTTTCGTATAAATATATTTAATATTTGGCTGTAAGAATACGATTACCGAAACTTTGTATCGTCGATAGTCAAATCAATTAAAAAATCAATTCTTTACTTCACTTTTTGAAAAGACAAGAGTATTAGATCATTATCATAGTAATGTAACCGAGAAGGGTTACTTTTAGGAGCGAATGTTGTTACTAAAGCAAATTGAGTTGCGGCGAGATGAAGCTGTGTGTGCTTCTGTCAGTTGTTCTTTGTTCTTTTTATATATGTTTCTTAGAAGAGAAGCAGCCTTACATTTTTATATAATAAATTGACAATTTTGAGATGACAAACCAAGTGGAATCCTTAACCCATGAGTATGACCCGCGTACAAAGGATTTGATTCTTGTAAGTTTATAATATAGTTTGTGATGAATATTTTTATTAATGAGTGAGATATTAATGTTGCATCCATAATAACGAGGGTGAATAAATAAGTTGCCAAAAGAGAAATACTATGGAGTGTATTCAATCTAGTATTTAGAGTGATTTGTATTAAATTACAAATTTTATGTTATTCAAACATGAATTTTAATTTTTTTTTTAAAATCTCATGTTATTGAACTAGTGATTTATAAATGAATATTCAAATCCACTGTTATTGGAAATATTTCAA
Source organism: Eutrema heterophyllum (assembly GCA_002933915.1). NCBI lineage: Eukaryota > Viridiplantae > Streptophyta > Magnoliopsida > Brassicales > Brassicaceae > Eutrema > Eutrema heterophyllum. The sequence goes on along the minus strand of PKMM01003507.1, from coordinate 831,017 downwards.
ATAGTGGATTTTATAAGACTTTTATTGATTTGAAAATGTTTTGGTTGAGTTTTTTAGTTAAAAATATAAAAATCCAAATCTCATGGTTTTAAGTGAAATTTCATAAAATTTTAAAAATAAATCATAACAAATTACCTAATTCACTAAAATCATCTAAAAACTCATTAAAACTCAGATCATTCCAAATATTCACAAATATTTAGTTAATAGTTATTTTTAATGAAAATCTAATTAATTTTTAGCTGTCTTTTAGTTAAAATCGAAGCAAGCACAAAATATGGTGGATATGATTAAAAGTTTTGGTTGTAACAGTTGGGGTTCATATCTTTCAAAAAAAAAAAAAAAACATTTGGGGTTCATCCATATTAAGCTTACTCAAAATCAAAAGAAACAAGAAAGTAGGAAAAGGTTTATAGAGTAAAGGCAAAATTCTAGCGTGTTGACACCGAGGGGATTCGATAAGAAAGAATCAAAATCAATACAAGATGTGTCACAAATTGCATATATTCCCAGATGGACTATTACATCAATCTTCTTAACTAGTGTATTCCATTGGTCGTGACTTTTTCGTTGTTATATTTATTTTTGGGTTCTCTTTGTTTCATAGACAATGTAGCATAATGTATAATAGAACTTTGTTGTTTTTTCTTTAATATTTAATTTATATGAATATTCCTTCTCGATGATATGTTACTTCTATTGAATATTCATCTTTAAGTAGTTATATATATATATGCATAATGTACCATAATGTATCTATAAATACAGTACAAGAAAAAGGCTGTAACCGACGGCAATTCCAGTCGGAAATCCGTCGGTTACAGCTCGTCGACAATCGATTTTGGTTGGAATTCCGTCGGAAAGCACTATAAAAGAACATGCGTTTTCCGACGAGAAAAAATCCGTCTGTTACAGCTCGTCGGAAGTTGATTTTGGTCGGAAATTCGTCGGAATGTTCCGACGGGCAGCAGTCGTAGGAAACTGGTCAGAAATAGATTATCGACGGCCGTATTTCCGACGAATTTCTGACAGATTTCCGACGGATGTTTGATCGGAACTACGCGTTGGAACGATGTCGGAAAGCCGTCGGAAATATTTCCGATAGGATTCTGACGGGCTTTGTTTCCGACGGATCTTTGTCGGAATATTCTGTCGGCAATCCGTCGGATTTTCGTTGGAAATATTTCCAACAACTTTCCGACGGAGTGCATTCTGACGGACTATTTCCGAGGGATTTCCGACGGAAATCAATAATTTGTTTGTTTTTAGATTTTTTTATAATAATTAATAAATTAAATCAAAATTTTAAATTAAATTAATGATCTAATTATTAAATTAATTAAAATCAATTATAAATATAAAAATTTCTTAATTAAAAAATTCATTAAACATAAAAAATTCATTAAACATAAAATGTGATTAAAAAACAACATAGAAAATTTAGTTGGGAAAGAGATGGGGAAAGCGTTCTTCATGATCTTCTTCATATATGTGAGCTCTTCCCGGGTTGAGTTGTGTGCGGACTCCAACTCCTCGACCTTCGCGTCACTGTCTTTCACCGTTTGGGTGAGCTTCTCGATTTCGTCCTTGTACTCCGAAGCATACCGAAGACCCAAAGAAGAAGATTCTTGGGTCGGAAGTCCGCCTAACCCACATAATCGACCATTGACTTGTCGAGTATCCTACGAAATATTATAAAAATTATTAATGAAATTAAGAAATAAAAAAAAAGTAATGAAAAGAAATCAAAACTTACAGAGAGAACAATGTTGTTAATCTCTTCTCGGGGTAACTCGTTTAAGGAAGATGATCCATCTAGAGTGAGCTGCGACATTTAAGCCACACGTTCGAGCTTCTTCTTCATGCAACTCTCAACAACTTCACGCACCCCCAAGTCATGGATAACACCAGTTTTTTTTTTTGTTTATGTGCCTCTTCTCCATGATTTTAAGGTAATCGGGAGCGGCACCGGCTTCTTTCGCCTGTCAAATTTTGTTAAGTAAAAAAAAAAAAAATGAAATCTATTATATTATTTGTGAAGTGATTTGAGCTGTGGTTTAATGCTCACTTTTTGCTGTCGTTTTGATTAATGAAAACGATATAATATGATTGGTTAGTGAAAATAATCTAATCTGATTGGTTAGTCCATAATTAAATAAGGTAATATTCCGTAATTAATTCCGTGATTAACATTAAAAAAAAGAGATATGGATCAGAATCGGGTCTGAAAAGGAAGCGGCCCAAACCAGTTTTGTTGGTCTACAATATAATATCTACATGGCGGTTGATTGTTTTACAAAATAATATGCGGTGGCTGTGTTGGTTCGAGATTTTCTTCTCACATGTGCCAGGTTCGAATCCCCCAATTCTTTTAGAATTTTTTTTTTGGTTACCCCATTATTGAATTAATTATTTGAGGTAAAAAGAGATTTTATCCGAAATGGAAGTTTTCTTAATATAAAATAATTGAACCTTTGGGAAATGGAATAATAAAATCAAATCTATGTTTATCGCGTTATATATAATATATAAAAAAGTAAAAACGCGTTTATGATAATAATAAAGGAATATTCGATCGTGTTCATGGTTATCGTAAAGAACAAAAATGGCAAAACACCTAAACGCTAAATCGTTTTCGTATAAATATATGGTTTCTACTGTCGTATTCTTCTATGTGCTCTTTTTTTCTTTCGTATTATTTTAGGGTTTAGGCGATTATTCTTCGTAGTTAACGTCTTCTGTTTTGGTTTTCTCTAGTATGTTTATTCTTTTGGAAGCTAATCTATCTATGTGCTCTTCTAGATACGCGTTTTCTAATCCATCGAAAGTTATGATCAGTTGGGAGCTTCCCCACACATCATGAGGTACCTTTTTAGTAGTGTTTTTTATATGTTAAATTGTTTTTTGTTTTGTGTTTTTATCTTTTAGTTCATCGGATGTTTGCGTAATTCGTTAGGTATTTCTAAGTTGTTTTTTGCTATAGTTTGTTTTGACGCTAGTGGTCTCAGATCTCCAATTGATAATGTTTCAAAATTTCGGACAGCGTAATCAAATTATTTAAGTTTATATAACGAGTAATCTGCGTAGGTCTAATATATAATGTCATTTTGTGGTTATAATTAAAAGATTTATGGCGATTGTGATTAGATGAAAGTGAATGTACTTTTTTTTTTTTGGTTTGGTTAAATGGGAGATTAACATTAAATTTTAGTTTTTTATAAAAACTTTCACACTTATATTTATCTAAAAAAGGAAAATAAAATTAATTAATATTTTTATGATTACGTAAAAACATTAATTGTTTCTGATAAGTTATTACGAAAAGTTGCGATATTTCCTTATTTCAATGAATCTACAAAGGGAAATACAAGCAGTCACAAATAAAGAGTCATCAATAAGCATCATTATATCAAAATCTTACTTATATACAATCTAGACAATCGACCAAATTCTTTTTAGAGAACGAGATAAAAACAAAACAAAAAATTCTTAAAGATTCAAACACCCCGTCACCTCGAAACTTTCTGTTTGATAATGGACATTAATGATATGGTTCATGAAGTGAGTCAATGGAGCGAGGATTGGAGGATTGTGGTTAAAATTTTGAAGAGATGGGACATGGTTGATTCGGAAGGTCTCCCAGGTCAAGACTTCATTATGGTCGATGAAAATGTGAGTTTAATTATTAATACATACTTTAACGATATATTTGTTTTTTGCTTCATGGATTATAGGTGATATATCATGGTTTTTACCCGTTTTTAACCATGATATAGGTCTTATTTATAGAGTCTTTCTAGTATTTTTGGAGTCTTTTAGAGTCTTTTCAGGTTTTAGCACGTTTGGAGCTTAACTGGAGTGTTTGGAGCATTTTGGGACTAAGCAGCGATTGTACCCGATTTGAAGCTTTGGTATCAATCGATACCAGGCTGTATCGATCGATACCGACACCTGGATGCGTGACCTGCAGGTATTAAAGCCTTGCAGAGTTTTTCCCAAAACCCAGAAGACTTTAATAATTACAATAAAGCCCATAACGTGTTTTAGCATTATAATTAGGTTTTTCAGCCACTTTTCTTGGCTAAGCTTTTATTTTACTTTTGATACTTTGAGAGAGATTGGTTTGACGGTTTTTAGAGAAACAACTCTGAACCCCTTTGTTTTCTTATTGATTTCTTTTATGCAATTTTATTCATCTATGATTTCTGTTCCATTAATCATGTCTGAGTAGATACACTTTAGGTTTAGGGTTTTCTCATAAAGGATTTCATTGAGTGCTGGTAATTGATTGGTTAGGATTCATAATCTGAATTAGTTCTTCACATAGGTTGTTATCAAAACTAATTCTAGGTTGACGAATCTGGAACTTAGATCTTAGGTTAATCGATTAGGCACGATAGTGCAATTGATAATCTGACAGAACTTAGGGTAAACAAAATAGCTATCCGCAAAGAGATTTGGTTTAGTTGTTTTGTGAACATATCAAACCCGAACTTTAAAGCTGGTTTAGATCTTTAGGATTTGCAAAGAGATTTTAGATTCTAGGATTTAGACTTAGATAATTCTCGGAACGACAATTAGTTAATTACAGCTTAGTGATTTGAGTTCAAGAACCGTGCATAACCTGAATCCTGATTAATTGGTTTATCTGCATTCCTTGATTTCCTGAGATATACCCTGAACCTATCTTTCCTCCATTGAATTTACAACAGTTTAATTTGCATTGTTATTTCCTTTTCATTGATTTACTTAGCTTAATTCTATTCTATTTAATCTATTGTGTGATTTTCTTGAGTTTTTGTGGTTCGACCCCTACTATACTGCAGCTACAGCTTTAGTACTTTTAGGGTATTAATTTTGAGCTTATCAAAATTTGGCGCCGTTGCCGGGGACTCTAAATTCGCCATTAGATTTTAGCTTAAAATTTCGACTAAGTTCGTCGGTATCGATCGATACTCGTCGTATTTTTTTTTATTTTTGTTACTTACTTGCTTTGACTTTTGTGTTTTAGGTGTATGCCTAATTGCGAAACCAGGAGAAACAAGAGCACGCAGCTAGTTAATCTTTCCAACGAGGAACTAGCACTTTTGGAACGCACAAAAAGAAAACAAAGAAGCCAGCAGAGATGAACAATCCAGTGGTTTTGGTTCGTGATGATGCTGGAGCTTTGAGAGGGTCATTTGTGCAATGAGAGGGGGCAACGACTTGATGGAGATGGAAACATCATTGTCCCTCCAGCTGTTGTGAATGTTGGGAATGATGTGGTTGATCGTGGTAGGACAATTGGTGAGTACAACAGTCCTGATCAGTTCTATGCCTATCGATCAGCGATTCGCCCTCCTACTTTTCAGAGGAATGACTTTGAGCTGAAACCTGCATACTTCACTCTTGTGGGTCAGCATTCTTTTCATGGTCTTCCTCATGAGCACCCCATGGATCATATTGAGAGGTTTGAGGACTTGGTCACTAGCATCAAGTACAATGGAGTGTCCAACGATTACCTCCTCTGTAAGCTTTTTCCATACTCTCTTGATGGAGATGCATCTTACTGGCTGAAGCAGTTGCCTCCTGGATCACTGACTACTTGGGAGGAGACTAAGAACGCGTTCCTGAACAATTTTTATGATGATGCGAGATCCGAAGAGCTCAGGAACAAGATCTCCCAGTTTTCTCAAGGACCAACTGAGGCATTTAAGGCTGCTTGGATACGATTTAGGTCGTATCAGAGGGATTGTCCACATCACGGGTTCACTAAGGTTCAATTGCTGGGTATTTTCTTCAGAGGGATTGATTGGAGGTACCAGATGGCTTTGGATGCTGCGAGTAATGGGAACTTCAACACCAGGTATCCTGATGATGCTTATGTGCTTATTGAGAACTTGGCATCTAGCAATAGTACCAAGAATGCAGACATGGAGCGCAAGAAGCAGGTTGGTAACTTGGATGGCAATCAAATTGCTGAGGTTCAAGCTAAGCTGGATTCGGTGCACAATCTCTTGATGGGAAGGACCAAGAAAGCTGTCCACTTTGCTGCTGATGTCAAGAACTTCGATGAAGATGAAGTGGAAGATGTTAACTACATTGGTGGAGCTGGTTTTGGAACAAATCGATTTGCCCATAAACCATTCCAGAGCAGTGGCTACACCCGCACCTATGGGAATTCGTTCTATCAATCTCCTCCTCCCAAATCTCCAGAGAACAAGGTTGAATCCATGCTTGAACAGATTCTTGAGGGACAGCAGAAGATGACAGTGGATTTTAATGTTAAGATGGATGATATGTACACAAACCTAAATGGAAAGATTGAAGCTCTTAGCATTCATTAGAAGAGGCTGGAAACTCAGGTCGCTCAGACTGCAGTAGCTGTGAAGAGGCAAGAAGGTTTTCTTTCAGGGAAAACAGAAGATCCAAGGGCATACGTCAATGCAATCACCTTGAGGAATGGAAAAGAGGTCGAACCAAGAGTGAAAATTGGCCTAACTGCAGGAAATTTTGTCGATCTTAACGATGAGGATTCTGAAAATTCCCATGTATCGATCGATACCAGCCTGTATCGATCGATACCAGTAGAAAATACTCTTCGCGACGTTTCAAAACCAAGGGTGTCGATCGACACCACACCTGTATCGATCGACACCACACCCGAAGAGATGACACAAAAGCCTTGTATCGATCGACACCAATCTGGTATCGATCGACACCCCTCGCAGACTAAGCCAGAAATTGAGAAAACACCCAAGATTGTCGAGGAAAGGGTTTACAAGCCTAAGGTGCCATATCCTATACCACCTAGACACCTCAAAAATCCCATTACTGCAGAGAAGTTGCTCGAATTTGAGAAGATGGTAAGGAGGATTCCCCATACGTTGTCTTTTGAAGAAGCTTTGGAATACCGCCCTTTGCTTAGTCACTTCCGAGATTGCAGAGAAACTCTGGAAGAGATCGAGGCATTCTTCATCAAGGCAAGAAGCACCCCACCATTGAAGCAGTTGACTAAGAGAGAAGACCCAGGAAAATTTTCGGTTCCATGCTCTATCTCTGGAGTTGAATTCAAAGAATCTCTCGTTGATTCAGGGTCTAGCGTCAATGTCATGTCAAGGGCAATTGCAGAGAGGTTGAGAATTGATATAAGATCTCCTAAGATGTCTCTTACATTCGCGAACTCTTCCACCTCGGTCCCATATGGTACCATCCCTGATTTGCTGGTTAAAGTAGGAGATTGTCTGGTTCCTACTGATTTTCAAGTTGTGGAGATGAGTGCAAGATCTAGTACTCCTTTGATTCTTGGAAGACCGTTCATGGCTACAGTTGGTGCAGTTATAGACACGCCCAGTAAGAGAATCTCGTTCTCATACATTGACAAAGAGGTCTCCTACAAAGCCATCCCTTCTGGAAGAGCTCCCAAACATATCTCTTGCATCACCATTGTTACAGGAGAGACGTTGATGGTTGATCTTTTGGAAGAGCCTTATGATGAACCAACTGTCATAGACGTTTTAGATGGTCCTTCTATCATTACGAAGAGAGACATCACAACGGCTAAGGCAAAGAAGAAGGTGAAGAGCAAAAGAGTCAAGGGTGCAACCTATATGACTTTAATCCCTCATAAGTGTGATGGAGATTCGATTGAGTATAAGGTGAAGTGCAAAGGAACCTCAAAACCATTCTCTAAGGCTAGAGTTATTCTTACTTCAGAGATGAAAGAGAAAGGAAAGGAGGTTGTGGAGAGCATGTTGAGCAGAACTCTGAAGCTGGAAGTGTCTAGTTGTAGAACTTGCCTGGGAGTAAGTTCTCACTTTTCTCCTGACTGATCACCTTAGCAAAAGTCAAGCTAATGACTTAAAACAAGCGCTTGGTGGGAGGCAACCCACTGGTGAGTCTGTACATACTTTTTCTTTTCTTTTTATTTTTGGTTTTGTGTCTTGTGTCTTTGTGTGAATCAAATGAACAAGTGTTGTGTTGACCGATACCATTATGGTATCGATCGACACCAGGAGGAACATAGATTATGTCGACCGACGCTTGGTATCGATCGATACCAGGCTGTGTGTCGGTCGACACCCCTACCCCAATCCGGTAATTTCTTTGTTTTTCCACGATTCCACTCAGTTCTTTTGGTTTCTTTTACCAACTCTAGGCTAAATAACACTGGGGACAGTGTTGTTTAAGTCTGGGGGAGGTAGTTGCTGACAATGTTTTTGTTTTTCTTAGAGTCAGTCGTTTTTGAGTCAAAGTTGTTTTATTGAGTCAAAATTTATTGGAGATTATGATATTTTTCTTGAATCTATTATTCTGACTTTACTTCTAAGTGACCATTGTTACATAATCAGTTCTAGATCAGACTAATGAAAATTTCAAAGGCTGGCCAGTTAACTAGAAGACACCCATGTTTCCAGCAGAGTTCATTCGAGCCTGAGCCAAATTTTTGCACTTCATCAATGTGGTTGATGTCCATAGAGCTTGATTCCTCATTCATATCTGACAAAAGAACCCATGTGTTCAAAAGTAATGGTATCTCTCTCCCCTGTTATAAGTTAATAAATAAGATCATAAAATATGAAATGATTTTCTTCTGAGTAGAGGGCTAGGAAAATTTCCAGCGATCCCATTATTCTACTTGTGAAGGAATGATCACACAAATATTGGAAGCGAGGTTAGAAAAATTTCCCATGATACCATTATTCGCCTACGACTTTAATACATAGAGAGGGAAGAACCGGGGATTCGGTGGCAAACACCATCAATACTCGCGTTTCAGACCTTAATGTGTATATGCGGATCTAAAAAAAAAAAAAAGAACATGATGTGAAATAAGTCTGGGGGAGACGAAACAATACCAAAAAGCGTGAAATATTTGGTGGTTCTTTTATCATGATATTGTATGGGAAAGAGTCTAGAAGGTCTTGGCATTGATCACAGCGATGAAACTGGCGATGAAGGCTTGGATGGATAATGCTGCGAAATAATGTGTGGATTATGGGAAGCTGCGAATGTCTACGGAGAAGTACATGGTGGTTAGATTTGGAACTGGTTAGGTAATATGTGGAGCACTAAGAAAAATGGTCATTGCAATGTTTCAACAACATGTGAGTCTCCGTGTTTTTCAAACCTCTTTCTCTTGTTTAGCTTTATGTTTGCTTGAGGGCAAGCAAATGCTAAGTCTGGGGAAGTTGATATATCATGGTTTTTACCCGTTTTTAACCATGATATAGGTCTAATTTATAGTCTTTCTAGTATTTTTGGAGTCTTTTAGAGTATTTTCAGGTTTTAGCACGTTTGGAGCTTAATTGGAGTTTTTGGAGCATTTTGGGACTAAGCAGAGATTGTACCCGATTTGAAGCTTTGGTATCGATCGATACCGACACCTGGACGTGCGACCCGCGGGTATTAAAGCCCTGCAGAGTTTTTCCCAAAACCCAGAAGACTTTAATAATTACAATAAAGCCCAGAACGTGATTTAGCATTATAATTAGGTTTTTCAGCCACTTTTGTTGGCTAAGCTTTTATTGTACTTTTGATACTTTGAGAGATATTGGTTTGAGGGTTTTTAGAGAAACAACTCTGAACCTCTTTCTTTTCTTATTGATTTCTTTTATGCAATTCTATTCATCTATGATTTATGTTCCATTAATCATGTCTGAGTAGATCCACTTTAGGTTTAGAGTTTTCTCATAAAGGATTTCATTGAGTGCTGGTAATTGATTGGTTATGATTCATAATCTGAATTAGTTCTTCACATATGTTGTTCTCAAAGCTAATTCTAGGTTGACGAATCTAGAACTTAGATCTTAGGTTAATCGATTAGGCACGACAGTGCAATTGATAATCTGATAGAACTTAGGGTGAGCAAAATAGCTATCCGCAAAGAGATTTGGTTTAGTTGTTTTGTGAACATATCAAACCTGAATTTTAAAGCTGGTTTAAATCTTTAGGATTTGCAAAGAGATTTGAGATTCTAGGATTTAGACTTAGATAATTCTGGCAACGACAGTTGGTTAATTATAGCTTAGTGATTTGAGTTCAAGAACCGTGCATAACCTGAATCCTGATTAATTGGTTTATATGCATTCTCTGATTTCTTGAGAAATACCCTGGACCTGTCTCTCCTCCATTGAATTTACAACAGTTTAATTTGCATTGTTATTTCCTTTTCATTGATTTACTTAGCTTAATTATATTCTATTTAATTTATTGTGTGATTTTCTTGAGTCTTTGTGGTTTGACCCCTACTATACTGCAGCTACAGCTTTAGTACTTTTAAGGTATTAATTTTGAGCTTATCAATAGGCTTACTCTATTAATTGATTTTACCATATAATTTAGGGTTGCAGAATCCATGCTCATGTTCACAACCGGATGATTCCTTACTTCAAACGAGTTTGTCTCGAGGGACAATGGGTTATGTTATCTAACTTCCATCCGAATCCTTCATTCTGGAATAATACCGAGAGACTCACAAGGCACAATTGCAAAATCATTCTGACCGATGACACAAGGGTTTCATCGGTCACACCATTAACTAATGATCTATTCACCAATTTCATTCCGTTAAGTCCGATTTATCAAAATCCCAATATCCACTACTACCCCGTTGGTGAGTTTTATTTCTCAAATTTTTGTTGTTGTTGTTCTACTCTTTTAAGATGTGCGAAAGAAATTTATGGTTTTGGATGATATTTTTTGTGTAGTGTATTTGTAAACACAGATTTAATTGGTGTACTCGACAATGTTAGGGATCTCATAACTGTATCTCACCCAGATGGAAAAAATGTCGTATTGCTCCGATTTCGTATTAGAGACATTGAGTAAGTCTATTCTTATAGCTAGATGATTATGTCTATTGATGTCAAATATAACGATGTTATTTGTTAAACTTAAGAGATTTAACACTCGAATGCATCGCACATGGTGAATTTGTAACTGAGATAAAAGAAACAAGCATATGATTCAATGGTCCGTTTGCTGTATGCGTCTTAACCGACTGGTGGGTTAGAAAGAATGGTGGTATGTGAGCAAACTCTACATATTTTCTATAGTATATTAGTTTATTGTTCCACTATTATGTGAATCTAATTATAAACATTTTTTAGAGGAAATTACTATACAAGATCATGAAGGAGGAGATCTTTCCCGTTTTATGAGTGCTCCACCAATAGATGAAGTTTCAAATTATCGGGCCAAGTAAGCAAGTTAGGTTTATGAGCTAAGTTTTTATTTGAAACAAGACTAATGTATTTATTTTACCTTTTGATGTTAATTTTAGGCTTTGGGAGAAGATTACACTGACAATGACTTCTCAAGTTAGAGATGCATAATAGCGATGTCGTTTTATTTTTGTTTATGTTATGACTAAAGTTTTTGTTATTGCTTTGGAATATTCTTATTTTTTTGTGTTCGATTTCTGGATTTTTTTTAATCAATTTTGGATAATTAGACATCGTTCCATTTGAATTTAGTTAGAACATTTAGAAAATTGATTATAATGTCAATTAGAATATTCCTTTAATAAGCCGAATATTCATTGGTTCATGGTTTGCTCCCCAAGTTAAAGATGCATAATCTAATCTTCTTTTTAAAACTTTTAGTAGTAATGTCGTCTTACTTTGATTTGTGTTTTCAATATTGTTCTTGAATATTTTAATTTGACATGTGTACGGATTTGGTAATTGTTTTATGCATTTATTCAATTTTTTTTGTTTTAATGTAGACTGTATTCTTTGTTATTACGTCTAAATTTACGAATGATCTATGAGAATTGAAATTTTTTGTTTTATAGTTTTTTATAACACAATGTTCAGTTAAAATAATTACAAAATTAAGTATGATGTTTATTTTGGATCATAAATTTAGAAGAAATCACGCCCGCACATGGCGCGGACAACCACCTAGTTAGTAATTAAAAATGTAAATTATACTTACCATTTCCATGGCTTCGCGTTCACCGTCTTTGCGCCCCCGTTGTGAATGTAGATCCCCTTCCCTCATCGGTCACTCTTCCGGTTCTTCGAGTTTTTTTTGGAGAGCTTCTTCGTCGCAGGCCGACTCCAATACTCGAAGAAGCCCTTCCACATGTCGCCCGTAAGGTCCTTCAACTTGTCTTTGTTGTGCACTCACTTCTCCTTCCACTCGTACATGTGCTTCGAGTATTGAAGCCCGACATACCGATCGAAAGTGATAAGAACATTCGTCGTCATAGTATTGTCCCCATTGAACTCTTGCTACATAAAAAAAAAAAAACACATCATGTTAGTTTTCAAAATTAAAATTGACAAAATTAAAAAAAGGAAGAAAAAAAAATTACTTACCGCGAAAGGTCGGCATGTCCGAGTACTTCTCATACAGTTTGTCCAACATGTTATGGAGCATCCGCAATATCGCCTTTGTAATCTCATGAGACAACTTAAACCTGAAAACATTAAAAATAAGTAATAAGTACGTTAAGATCCATAATCTAAATAAATTGAAATAAGAAACGAAATTTCACTTACCAACTCCTGTCGTCTAACTTCGGGTCGAGACGGATGCAATGGCCCCGAGAACGATTGCGTCTGTGGGAGCCCAAACGAAGAGAGTCATCGTTATTCGTGCGGAAAAGCATAAAAACGTTAGTACATTCAAAAATTTTTAAAAAATCCTAAAATTTCTAAGACTTCCGAAAATTCAAAAATTTCCCGAAATTCAAAAATTTCAAAAATTTCAAAAAAATTCAAAAAATTCAAAAAATTCATAAACTTTTCTAAAATTTCAAAATTTTCAAAAATTCTAAAATTTCAAAAAAATCCTAAAATTTCAAAATTTTCAAATGTTCCATTAAATGCAAAACTTTCATAAAAATTCTAAAAACTTTTTTAATATGTTTGTTATTGTACAAAATTATAAATGTTTTATAAAATAAACTATAAACGTTTTTATAAAAAGCAAAAATTTATAAAAACGTTTTTAATTAGTACAAAATTATGAAAAATACGATTCTAATTTTCTAAATACTAACAAAATCTAAACACCCTAGCAAATTCTAAATACTAAAACGTTTTTAATTTTCTAATTAAAAAATTATCTTAAATTCTAATCTAACAATCTAGCAAGTGGATTCTAGATTAAACAATTCCAATCTCAACTCCAATCTCCATTAATTCCAATCTAAATCTAACAATTCTAACAATTCCGATTCCAATTCTAAATCTCTTCAAACTAACAAAATTTAGTTAGGCAGTCAATCTTCCCGCGGTCTCAAAAAACCCAAAGTCCGTCAGAAATGGGTTTCTATTAGGGTATATTTGCGGTTTAGGGTTTAGGGTTACAAGATATGGTTTAACTATCTCTAATCTACATGTTTCATTCAAAAAATTTGTTAATTCATCAATGTTAAAGACTTTTATGAGTTTATTAATTTTACAACATAAAACTTTAATATTTCACATAACATCTACTATACCTTATACTATAACTTATACTAACACTTCAATCAAATTTTATAAAATTAAGGAAAGTGAAAGCTATTGTATATACATCATACAATTGTTTGACATCAATTTCTACAAAAAACCTAAACCCTATACCCTAAACCATTTTTTTGGTCATCCGTTAGAAATTTCTGACAGATTTACGACGGATTGGGAGATTGTTGGTGCAAAACATGGTTTAAACGAGGTAAACGTGTTTAATAACATATGTACACAATTCCGTCGGAAATTTCCGACCTATTCCCGATGGATGTTACTTAACAATTTTTGTTTTTGAGTTTCGGAAGGGTGACACTTAAGTACATCAAAAGACAAAGTTTATAAAACTTCCACATAACTAATATATTCCACATAACAAATATCTAGTACAAGTACATATTTTACAATGCAAAAAGCTCTAAAACTACTATGAATCCGATGATGAGTAATCTGATTCTTTTGAATCAGAAGATTCCCAAATTCGTCAATTTCTTCCTCTGAATCCTCAAATACCTGATCGTCTGCATGTACGCTGAAATCAACAACAAGGTCGACCTCAAGGGAATGCTCGATCGAACCTAAACCTACGGAGCTTTGTTGGAGGGGTTCATGATCGGACATCCCATGAACCCTACCTCTCGGGTTTATCGATGTGATTGTAATCCACTGGTGTTGCTTGTTTGTCACTCGAGGATAGGGAATATAGCATACCTGGTAGCGTCGGATTCGTCTCTGAAACTTCAGGTTTTAAATTTAAAAACCTAAAGGTTCTGCAAGTGAACAGACATGCGCTGTAGTACTTTAGGTATCGATCCACATGGAGAGAGAGCTGTTCTGCGAGACCTTAGACAGAGAATAGCAAGGAAGTCTAAGACAAGAATAAGTTTTTATAGGGGTTTTTGTCACGAAAATGTAAAGAACGTACAAACGGAAAAATGCTTGTAAAATAACCTAAGAAAATCGATGGCATAAACTAAAGTGAAAAACGATTTGTAAACAATAATAAAACGGTGTTCGGTCGACAAAGAAATCTAGGGGTATGCTCGATTCAATCACAGTCTCTAAGCTCTTAGTAACAAAGTTTCTAGATTTTAACTCTCGAACTGAACAGAATAAACGGCGTAGCCTACTTTCGTACATCCTACGCAAAAACAATCTATACACTCGACCAATAGCTTTCGTCTTTGGCCGCACGGAAAATCGTACTGTTTGTGCTGGTTCTTCTTATTTCACGGCACTCCGTAAGTATACTTTCGTATTTTTCAACGCGACACGCTCTTATAGATGAACGGTTCGGATATTTAGATTCAGCACTTTTGGTGGTTCTTTAACACCTATGAATCACCTCTAGTTCATGACGCTATATTTAATATTAACAACGATCTATAAGAAAGAGCTCTAGAAATCGGCTAAGGTTTTATCATGTGAAATCCTTATCGAACATATGATTCCCCTTTGGTAACCCCTTTAAACCCAACGACTAAACTACTCGGACATACTAGAATTGAAAGACATAATTAAATAAGAACAGGAGATCGATGGAAGAGGGTTCTCGATTTTAAGAACTAAGTCCGGAGAAAACCTCTTCACCAATCTTGATTTGTATCGAAATAAAGCGTAAGGAAAAGAGACGTAAAAGTAAGTGCAAAAACAATAAAGAAAAGGCACAAAAATAATACTTATATTAAAGCAGGAGATGGAAGAAGAAGGCTCTCAAATTTAAGAACGATGTCCGAAGAGAACTTCTCTACCAATCTCTAAAGCAAAGAACAAAGCGTAAAGAGAAAAAAGTAAGAACAAAAAGTTAAGCAAAACATAAACTAAATGGCACTCAAAAAGGGCACACAAAATTCTGTCTATAAAACACATATTTATAGGTCTTCCCTTTTGATTTTGTCGGTCTTTAGGGTTTTGAGTTGACGGAAAATGAACGGGCCTTGAAATTGGGCTTTCGGGACGAAATCAGCTTGGCCGCGGCGAACCTTCACTTGGCCGCGGGTGGAGGCTTCATGGCCACGGCGGATTGCCTCTTGGCCGCGGCTGGAGAGCTTCTGGGGGCCTGATGGGACGTCTTGATCTTCATGTATCGTTTGATTCAACCGTTGGATTGTCCTCAAATCTGTTGGAATGGAAAGGTATATGGTCCTTCTTGAATATCTCCAAAATTGGGCTGGATCAGACGGTGAGAAGAACCTCTTTGGCAATTGAACTTCTGACGGTTTGACTCTGAGCCAAAAATCTGGTTTTTCTCCAATTTGCAACGCTTTTGCCTAAGTAACCTGAAAAGAGTCTTGAAACTACAAATATGCGAAAACCGTAATAAAATCATAGAAAAGCGAATGAAATACTTATTAAAGTGTTCTTAAATAGATAGTAAAACGAGTAAAAATACGGTGTTATCACACCCCCATACTTAAACTTTGTTTGTCCTCAAACAAAACAAAACATAAGCTTGGAAATGATCAAACAAAAATCATAGGGAGCTAGAAATCTCATAGACCGTCCTTCTAAACCATGACCATCGAACTACATCAAACGCAACCTAGCCTAGAAAATTCTCACCAGAAGTTTTCGTAACACTAGTCCACGGTATCCGTCATACGAAATATAAACTTTCAAAATCCAAAAATCAGGTCAACTAGATTTCTAAATTCATTAAGTGCAAACGTGAACTTCTCATCAAAAGGATCAAACCAAGACAATCAAGGCTAGGTATTAAAGACATTTAGAGGTGAGGTTAAAAGTGTTTCGGGTTATCGTAATTTCACCGGAGGGTGCGAGATATTATGCAAAACAGCAAGAGAGAAGGACCTATTGATAACCACAGCTTCCAATCACTTCTACTTGCGTAAAAATGTTGCACTTCCTCCTTTCTCCGAAAACAGAAGTTTTATGTCATTCCCTCAGACTTAGAATTTTATGTGGGTTTGGAATGACAAACTTCTTATAAACAAACCATGGATTCCTCATAAGTATTTCGACCAACCTAGACTCTTTTTAGGCTCTTGTTTCTCTTTCCTTTCTATTATTTTTGATATATATATATTTTGCTTTTTAATTTTTTGAAAGGGGGAAACGCCTTTATTGAGATAGAGTCTTAGGGGCACGAAAGTTTACCATGTTTTTGAGTTTTCCAAGGCAGAACCAAGCTCTCGTCTTTTTTGAATTTACCTCCACCAATTGCGGATTGTCTTCGTCTTTAGTGACTGAAAACTGTGTCGTTCCTCCCTCTCCGGCGTTTTTGCACATATCTTCACATAAGACACAAAGACAGTTGCATGAGGTTTGAACAATGGTTAAGTTTCAGGTGGGATACCAACTAAAGATAAACTGGCTATTCATGCACGACAAAGAGTGGTAAAAGGTAAAAGAACGTCATGAATGTATGATTCGTTATCTTCGCCTAAACCTTTGATGAGAAAATTAAGTCAAGTTAAAGTTCAAGTATAATTGAGCTAGTATATTCCATCCTAAAGAATCTCTACGGTCTAAATTCCTCTGGGATTTCGCATTAACATAAACTCTAGCTACCGCCTAGTCTAAAACCAAATTACGAAAGAGCATGTTACTAGGAGATAGCGTAAAAGCACACTGGTCGGTTATCGTAATGGATTTATTTCATCATTCCCTCAAAACGTATTCCTACTTCATTGAAAAACTTGAAAATTTTTAAAGAAAAGCGCGAAAAATGCAAAGACTCATGAAAGAAAAGGTGATTAATAAGGGATGGAGTCCTCCCCCATACTTAAATCACATTGTCCCTAGTGTAAAATATATCGAGTAAGGACGAATAAATAGATGTATGTAATAATTGAAAGTTTTTTGGGAAAAAGAAAACTTAACTGGAAGTGGTTGGGGAATGGATTTGGGAATGGAATGCTGGTGTTTGGGGGATGGAAAATAGTGTTGTGGTTATGGGAATGGGATGTGGGGGTAGTTGGGAATGGTTTTGAATCGATCGCGGATCGAACAGAGTTGATCGAGGTCGATAGAAGGCTGGTCGCGGGTCGAAGGGCTGCACCCGTAGTCACATGGAGCTTCGCCGCGGGTCGGTTGATCGCGACAGCGACGAATGGGGAGCTGGCCGCGGCTCGGGGCTTTGCACCCGCGGTCGGACCTCTTTTGCGGTCAAGTCCTTCCTCGCGGTTCGTGCTGGACCGAGCAACTTCGAACCGTGATTTCTTCTTTTTGTCTTTTCGGTTTTTTTATTTTTTTTTGGGTTTTTTGATTTTTTTTTTGGTTTAACCTAAGAAAAAGAAAAGATTAATTGAAAAAGAAAGAAAAATGAAAAATAAAAGCATACCTAAAATGGGTTGCCTCCTATTGAGCGCTTTTGTTTACAGTCATTTAGCTGGCGTTGGTAGTTAGATGAGCTTAGTCGTAGAAGGACAGTGTCTTTCGACAAGTCTTCTTTGATCTCCTTCGGGTCTCCTTGTCATGAGAATCATCACTATATAGTAAGTCGGGATCGGGGTCTCTCAAATTGGGATATCCGTCCTTCTTGAAATTGAGCGGGACAACATTGTAGAACACATCTTTGTTGACGTTGACAAAGGAAACACGTCGATTGGGCCAATCCATGAAAGGCCATCCTAGGATCATCGGTGTAGATTTAACTTTAATCGCCTTGACGATGTAGAAATCGGCTGTTAGTGGTGAGTTTAGCACTCCTTGGTTTAGCCCGGTTTGAACTGAGACTTGTTCGATCAAATCCGGTTTACGATAGTTCAGACCAAGAGAAGAAAGGCCCGTGATCTCAGTACAAACCCCCGAGCCTAAGACAAGCCCAACTTGTCACGCCGCCGAAGTCAGAGCCTAAGGATGGCCTAACTCATTGCGATAAAGACCGACCTCTGAGATTTGCGGAACATTTCTTGATCTCATAGGGAATTCCGGAAAATTTCCTTTTCCTGAAGGAACTAGGAAAAAGGAAGTTTTTCCGTTTCGAAACCGACATTAAACCTTATAAATAAGGAGTCATTCGCCTCATTCTGTTCATTAACAATCAGAAGCGAGACTAGAGAAATAGAGAGCTTACAATTGCTGATCTTTATTTCTTTAGTTTCCTAAGTCTTTTTACCGATCTTAAAACAACCTTGTAACTTTCTCCGAGTTCAATCAACAAAACAAGATTCCGATCTAATTTTACCGTTTTAACCCTTGTGTGATTTTCAGAATCAACATCGACGGGGGCTATGCAATCTCCAATCCTTATTGGCATGTCATAGGCGATCCCCTTTGGTGTAGCACAAGATTCATCAGCCATACTGATTTTTGTTCGGGTACGTTGCACGTGCTTAATACCGAGGCTTTTGGCGGTTGATGTTGACATAATGCTAAGGCAGGCTCCGGAGTCACAAAGAACGTCTTTAAACTCGACTCCACGAATGGTACAAGTGATGAGAAACTGACCTTGTTCTTAAATCTTATGGAGAATTTGAATGGGTCTTCCATTAATAGCATTGTTGAAGAGATCTTCTATCTCCGAGATGAACTCTTTACTTTCACAAAAGAAGTGACCAATTATGTGGTCCATGCAAGCTCTAGCAAATGTGGTTCCTCGAGGTAGATCATAAACCACACTGTTGAATTCCTCTAACTTCTCCCAACTAATCTTGTTCGGGTATCTTTTCTGTTTCTCGGGATGAAATATGCGAAAAGCGTAAGACGTACCATATGGTGTTGTTCAATGCCTTGCATGAAATACGTACGAATGTCTTCTCTACTCTCCTTGCTGTAGCGGAAAAATTCTTGTGGACGGCCTTTTTCCCACACGTCCGGGAAAGGTATGAACATCGGGATCGATTTCACAAATTTGTTGAATTCGATCAATCTCTCTCGTGAGATGCTTTGTGTCTTTGGCTCCTCTGGTATTGGACTTGATGGAGGCGTTGGTTCAAAGACAGAGCCATACATCGAACTAAAGTCAGATTCGCGGAAGAACAGCCTTGGGTCTACTTCTTCGGAGTATTGTTCCTCGATTTCTTCGGGTGGTTGAGTAGATAGAACCACGTTGCAAGGTGCAATAGAGTCTGGTTCCAAGCTGCTTGAAGTGTCTGTTAAGGCTTGAAAATCAATGGAGAAGGCGGCTTGCTCGAAAGAGGGTGAATGGGACTCAAAGGGGCCAAGGAGAGGTGGGCAGGAGCTGGCCGCGGCTAGAGAAGATGCATGCACGGTGAAAGGCAGCTTGGCCACAGGTCGTGGGTTGCACACACGGCAAAAGGTGGTTTTGCCGCGGCTGGGATGGTCACGAAAGCGGTGAGAGAAATCCAAGGGGGATTGTTCGGTTTGTCGCCTTCTTCATTTCCTTCGCTGTTTTCTGGTTCTAGAGAGTCATTTGGCTTCTCTTCTAGGCCAGGTACATGAGCATCAAGTGTTGTATCATGCTCCTCATGATTTTTAGAAAGTTTTTCCAACCAAGTTTCGCTCGTCTTTTGAGCGTCGGATAGGTGACTAACCGTAGCATCGGTTTCTCTAGCTTTGTATTCGAGTATGCCGAGGCGATATTCGATTTCTTGAAATTCATCATCAGTCTTCTCTATGTACCAATAGGCAAACTCGCTAGTTTTCTTGATTTCTTGCTTTGAATCGCGAATCTCCATGGAATTTTGAATGATGTCGTATTTTTTCTTTGTTTGCTCCTCCTCCATGGTTTTCGTATTTTCTTTGATAGCAGCAACTTCTTTTAGGGTATGCTCTTCGAGTGTGACGACGTGGGCAGCAAGATCATCGAACTTCTTGTTGAATTCGATGTAGATTGTGTCTAGCTTCTTGTTCATGGCCGCTTCGGTCCTCACTTGACAGTCAAGGTATAGCATCACTTTGAGTCGTTCCAAACGCAAGCTAATCTTTGAGTTGAAGATGTGTTGGTCCGAGAATTGATGAGGTTGATCGTGAGAGTTTTGTCGAGAGTTGACAAATTGACACGCAGAATGCTCATCTCGGTAGTAAGGAGGCGTGTGGCGTCCTTGAGAGTAGCTGGTCGGTGCCGATTTCTGATCCATGTAGAACGAGTCACAGTTGGTGTGTGAGTCATGAGAGTAGTGAGCACAAGATGGGTCGTAGCAACCCTGCTCGTAGTAGTCATCTCACACTAGAGACGAGTCCATGTTTTAAAGCCTGAAACAAAGAAAAACAAAACAAAAATTAAAAAGAAAAAGGTTTGTCTTAGAGACGATTTACTAACCTCTAATGTGTGACTGAACAAGTAGCGATTATCTCCCCGGCAACGGTGCTAAAAACTGGGTAGCGTCGGATTCGTTTCCGAAACTTTAGGTTTTAAATTTATAAACCTAAAGGTTCTAGAAGTGCACAGACGTGCGTTGTAGTACTTTAGGTATCGATCCACAGGGAGAGAGATAGCTGTTCTGCGACACCTTAGACAGAGAATAGCAAGGAACTCTAAGACGAGAAAAAGTTTTAATATAGGTTTTTGTCATGAAAATTTAAAGAACATAAAAAACGGAAAAATGTTTGTAAAATAACCTAAGAAATTCGATGGCATAAATTAAAGTGAAAAACGATTTGTAAACAATAATAAAACGGTGTTGGGTCAACAAGGATATCTAGCGGTATGCTCGATTCAATCACGGTCCTAAGATCCTAGTAACAAAGTTTCTAGATTTTAACTCCACGAACTGAACAGAATAAATGGCGTAACCTACTTTCGTACATCCTCCGCACCAACAATCTATACACTCGACCAGTAGCTTTCGTCTCTGGCCGCACGGAAAATCGTGCTGTTCGCACTGGTTCTTCTTAGTTTACGGCACTCCGTAAGTATACTTTCGTATCTTACGACGTGACACGCTCTTAGATGAACGGTTCGGGTACTTAGAATCAGCACTTTTGTGGTTCTTTAACACGTATGAATCACCTCTAGTTCATGACGCTAGATTTAGCATTAACAACGATCTTTAAGAAAGAGCTCTAGAAATCGGTTAAGGTTTTACCATGTGAAATTCTGAGAGTCGAAACTTGCACACTCGATTTTTGTCAAGACTTTAGAGGGAACAAATGTTTCTGAGGAAAAACACAAGCAGAGATCCAAAGATGGTTTTTAATATTGCTGTTTGAAAGCGTATGAGTACAAGACTCAAGTTACTAAGAGCTTTTTTTAGGGTTTCAAGATCTCCCGTTACAAATGATTATGAACGCTATTTATATGAGTTCGTATGCGAGATTCTCGGAAATAAAAGGAATATTTCCCTTCTACTTCGCGCGGCCACTGACTAAGCTAGGGTAATTAATGACAAGGGCCTTTAGCTCGGCCCGAAGACTTTGGTGAGTGGGCTCTATTTCGGCCCATGGAACATTCGTCTTGGCCTGCTTGTAATCTGGTGGGCTCGGTTCTACTTCTGATTTAAGGCGGGATGAATTGGTTTGTTCCGACTTGATCTCGGTTTGGTTGAGAGATATTGTCGCCTCGGCCTCGGCCTTCTTCTTCCCGGGACAGGATTTCAGAGGTGAGGCCTCGGGCGGATCATATGAGATTGTCTTACTGTGGCACGGAAGCTCTCTAGCTCGGTATCTTTGGCCCCGAACTATCGTTAATCTCGAATGGGTGGAAACCGACCCCAACAGTTTGCCCCCAGTTCGTTAGGTTCAGGAATGACTAACGAGATAAAGTTCTTCTTGTCTTCGAGATTAATTGCCTAATGGCACTGAACCGGTTGTCAAAGTTTACTGTTGAGTCAAGATAACATCGATTTTACTCTGACGAGGCAAAAAGTTTCTTTGTTGTAGTTCCCCGCCGAGGCGAGGTGAAGAAACTTCTTTTTGACGTCGAGCTGTTTCTGGACCGTGGTGTAGATAACTAAGAACTTCGTATTGTTCCTTCGCCTCGGTATATTTCGGGATATATGTTTCTTCTATCGGATTTCTTGTGCTCGTTGTGTTTGCACACGTGTATGCATCTTGCCTTGAATATCTTGAGAATCGCAAGCGTTTCAGTTTGTTCCCGAGGTCACGCGCACCCATGCGCCGAGTTGCTTATAAATAGCGAGATTTCCTCCTCATTCCTTTTATTCTTCGCATTCGTCAATTTCCCAAAAAACAAGTAGCTCTCTTCTCTCTCTTCTTTTCTCTTCTTTTTTTATTTTTTTCGGTTAGGGTTTTCTGATTCACCACCGCACCATTTAGTTTATCTGATCCGAAGCGCGGCAAGCCCTTGAATTTACCGATCTATCATCTTCGTCGATCAGAACCTAATTAACCGTCCTGAAGCGTGATGTCTGGTTCTACTGGTTCGGCTGGTTCAAGAAATTCTTCTGTGCGGCTCCGACATGACTCCATGAATGGTGACGAGGTGAATAAATCTCCTGAGGCGGTTCTCCCTCTGACTACACCTTCTGACCCCAATGTGAGTAGGTCACCCGAGGAATTGCATTCTCCCGAAGTGGGTTTATCAGCAGATCTACTTAAATTCGCCGAGCGCTTATAGCGGACGATGTTGGGTCAAGAGGCGGGTCCTTCAAGCAAGCCCGAATCCAAACATCCGAGGATGAAGGAAAAATCTCTTCCCGGTTCCACTATTTCCGACGAGAAGTCCCTTGCCGAGTGAAGGCGACACTTTGAAATACCCGAGGAGGTTGAATTCGTCATTCATGGTCCATCCGATCGACCTAATAATCCTCCTTCAGGCTGCTTCACCGTCTACGAGGGCTTCTTTTCCTTGTGTTTTGATATATTCATATATTGCATGTTCTAGCATACATTTTACTTAGAGTTTCGCGTCATTTGCATGCATAATCATGGTTTTGTCTTGCATTTAGGTCTCATTTAGAGTTTAGGACATTTTCAGTAGGTCCTAGTGAATTCTTGCATGTTTTGGAGTATTTTCTAGGTGTTTGGAGGCAATTTGGGTATATTTGGAGAATGGACCAAAGTAGAATACAAGGGTCATCCAAACCTTCCAAAAGAACCTGAAGAACGAAGGCTTTCCGATCTGATTTAGCTTCGGAGGTGTTCATGAAAGTTGTAGAGGGATGCGTTATCTTTCTACCGGATTTTGAAGCAAGCCATTCGGACGAGTGGTGTGGAAGATATGGCAGATTTACTGGAGGTATGTCCGCATGGCCGAGATGGTTTCTTCAATACCGAGTCCACTGCTCGGTATTGTCACTCGGCGTAGCAACCTCAGGGCATTACACCGAGTCCACAACTCGGTGTAGATGCTCGGTATGCAAACAGAAGCAAAACTCCTTAGCTCCGAGCACAATACCGACCCGTGGCATCGGTATCTCACCCAAACCAGCCGAGCTCACCCGATGGGTCTGAAAGATCGGCCCGAACGAAGGGTCTCCAATCCTAATTGGCTTCGGAGATCTTCATAGAAATTCTAGATAATTGAGTTAGCTCTCATCTGGAGGTGGTTTCACGTCGTTTGGAGCTGTGGTTCAAAAGATACATCAGATTTACCAAAGACATGTCTGTCTGCCGCCCAAACGAGTTCTGCCCGGAGTTGAAGCCCAGCAACTACACCGATCAGTTGCATGATAAGCTCAAATTAATACCCTAAAGTACTAAAGCTTTGTCGATTGTAATACTTAGGGATCGAATCCACAGAGACTCAGGGAAACACACAATAGATTATTTAGATCAGAATTAAGCTAAACCAAGTAGATGTAATTAAAACAGATACGTAAATCAAACAAGTTGTAATCGATGGGAAAGAGATTAGGCTCGGGGTATTTCTCAGGAATTCAATGAATGTAGGTGAACTAACTAACAGGATTCAGATTTAGCGCGGTTCTTGAATCAAATCACTAAAGTATAACTAACCAACTCTCGTTGCGAAAACTATCTAAGTCTAAATCCTAGAATTCCAAATCTCTTTGCGAATCCTAAAGTCTAAACCAGCTTTTAGTTCAAGTTTGATCTGTTCACAAAACAACTAAACCAAATCTCTTTGCGAATAGTTATTTTGCTCGCTCTAGGTTCTGTCAGGTAATTAATCGCACTCTCGTGCCTAACCAATTATCCTAAGATCTAAGTTCCAGGTGATCAGTCTAGAATTAGCTTTGAGAGCAACCTAAGGCGAAGAACTAATTTAGATGGTGAATCCTAATCATTCAATTAACCTAACATTCAGAGAAAACCCTTATGAGAACCCTGAACCTAACAAGAGAACTACTCAGACATGATAATTGAAACAATAAACATAACTGAAATAATACTCGGATAAATAATAAAGAGAAAGTAACAAAGGGGTTCAAAATCTTCTCTCGGACGAACAGAGTCTCAGACTTGTCTCCCTCCGACAGTTCTCTCCCTCAATGTGTTCTCTTCTCCCAGTGGCTAAAAAACCTAATTAAAACTCATAAAACACATTTTGGGCTAAATTGTAAATACTAAAAACTTCTGGGCAATTTTGCAATTCTTCAACTCTTCATTAAAGTCGCGCTCCGTGCCTTGCTGCAGTGAGTATCGACCGATACCAAGTGGTGTCGATCGATACTAAGACTCTAAATCGGGTACTCAGCTACACGAGCTTCTGTTTTGCTCCAAAATGCTCCAAAAAGCTACAATATCTCAAATTATGCTCCAAACGTGCTAAAACCTGTAAAAGACTCTAAAACACTACAAAATAGTAGAAAGACTCTATAAAACGGGCCTATATCAAGACCTAAAAGGGGTAAAATCCATGATATATCACGCCCGCAGACTTAGGCTTTGCTTGCCCTCAAGCAAATAGAAGACTAAACCAGAGAGAGAGGTTTGAAAACGCGGAGACTCACCTGTTCATGAAACATCGCAATGACCCTTTTTCCAAGCTCCCAAAAGTCACCTAACCAGATCCAAATCTAACCACCATGTACTTCTCCGTAGACATTCGCAGCTTCCCCAGACTACACACATTATCTCACAACATCGTTCAATTAAACCCTTCATCGCCAGTTTCATCGCTGTGATTAACATCAAGAACCTTCTAGATTCTTTCCCATACAATATCATGACAAGGAACCACCCAAATTCACACTTTTTGTATCACTTTCTCTCCCCCAGACTTATTTCTTATTTTGTTCTCTTTTTTTTTTTTTTTTTT
>PKMM01003507.1:758951-786480 GCA_002933915.1 Eutrema heterophyllum | reverse complement strand
ACGAGAGTGGATTAGTCATAATTGTGAATTCCATGTTCTAGGATAGTGTTTAATTCAATCTAAATCATCATTGTTTGTTCATTAATCATCTTCTTGATAGTTAATTCATTTTTCCAACACTTGTATCCTTTGTTTTCTTTCTTGCATTTTACATTCTTTGTTCAAAAATATAAAAACCCAAAAACATTTGCTCTAGCTTAGGAAGATTCATGTATTCTTAGTGCATTGATCTTAACCTCTTTGGTTCGATCCTCAAATACTACAATGATATGAGTAGGTTTGAGTAATTGATATGAACTTAACACAAAATCTATTTATCATGTTTCTTATGGTTCCCCGTGCCGAAGCTTGTTATACGATACCTTTGGAAACATGGGATCGCACTTAGCCAGGTTACGCCTCGGGGACTTCGTCATCTGATAGAGATCTTGATCAGATGTGCAGAGTGTGGTGTCGAAATTAACCTCAAGTATCTCCTAAATCTTCTAAAAATACGAAGAGTTTCTAATTCGAAGAAGGTCTATATCTCCAACAAGGTTGATTTCAGAATCATCGAAGGTTTCCCGAGAAAAGACGTCTGGGAGAGCCGCTTCTTCTTTGTCCGGATTTCCGAGGCTTATGTGGATCGGTCTTGCCTCCAAGTAGTCATGACAAGCTGGGGATCACTTGGTAGTTACTCCGCATATTTGTGGTTCAGCGTATTGTCTGATACTTTAAATTAACTTTGTGCTTTTGTTTTTGTAGTTCATAGTGTGCCTCCTCCGTGTCCAACCGATCTATCCAAGGTGTGGACGATTCTAGCAACCGTGGAGAAAGGATTTCTCGTTTGAGAGAGTTAAGAGGGCCCGAGACAATTGTGATTATATTCCGACAAACCCACAACCTCTACTAGTCGAAAGTACTCTGACAAATATGGCAAGATTGTCAATTCGCGCGAAGAAAGAGCTCGAGGCGAGATAGGCGGAAGAGACGGCAAAACGAGCTGTTGAGCCGAGCATGAATCCTCCTTCGATTGAGGCAACGATGCATGATGAGGTTATGGCCGAGGTGACGGTGGATCATGTTCCTACTGGGATCACGATCCCAGGCGCTGCTACTGCCGCAATGAATCTTGATGATCCCGAAAAAAATATAGCTAATCCTTCCGATCCTCCCGCTTCTACTAGCGAGGGGAGAATTGTGATGGCCCTTACCCAGACTTCTGAGCCCCCTCCGACTTCAGCGGGGCGCGGGAACGAGCCGAATCAAAAACGTTCCTCGTTGCAAAGCGATCGAGGAAAAACCGTTGAGAAGAAACGATGCTCTTAGGGTAGAGGTTGCAAAATCCACGGATTTCGCGACTCGAGTAGAGAGTCAAAAGAAAAAGCTGGAGGGCAAGATAGCTTCCATGAAGCAGCAGATCGAGGAGAAAGATGCTTTGCACGCGGCCGAGATCGAGGAGGCTTGAAGGGAGGCCAGACGTGACTCGGCTCGTAAGTTTGAGGATCGGGTTTCTAAGGCGAGGGAGAGCCTTGAGAAATTGGGGGATGCCAAGAACAAGGAGTTTGAGTTAGCAGTGGTTAATTGTAATCTGCAACTTATCGGCGATCTTCAAAGTGGGAAGGTCACATCTCTTGAAGTCGAGGCGGATAAACAGAATTCTTGGAAAGCCGAGCTGGTCGGCGTCGACGAGGATTTTGAGAGGATTAAAAATTGTTCGAGGGATGAGCTTAAACTTTCTCCAGTCTCTGAAGCTTCAGAGGACTCTTTGCGTGAGAACAAGCCGGCTAACCTTGCCGTGGCTAAGACTGTTGTGATCGAGCCCGCTGGGGCTCACGAGCGCGTTCAGGGCTCGGCTGAACTTACTGCCAAGGACGGTGTAGAGGCGAATCAAGTCGAATAGTTCTTTTCCCCCTTTTTGTTTTTTGTGGTAAGGTCCCAAAGGATCCGTTTTTCTTTTGATCGATGTTAAGTATACTTTTTTTTTTTGAACATGTGCCTTGATGGCTTTATCCGATGAAATGTTATGAATTTTGATTTTTACTGTTATTCCTTACTTTGCCATGGTTTTAATCGACTAGTTAACAAGATGAGGTGTAGTTTCTTTTGTAGGAATTGGTTCCCGAGCCATTTAAAGTAGGCAAAATAGAAGGTTTCGACACGTATTTAGAACCTTATTCGAAGTGGTGTGTTCTGAGACGATTGATAGTAGATTTTTTGTCTATCTAGATATCAATTCTCTAGATGCTAAGTAGCATAAGAGGTATAGAATCCAATGGGTTAAGTTCCAAAACACCAAGAATGCATAGAACTATTCAAGTTAAGCGAATATGATTGGTTTTGGGATTGATTCTACCAATCTAATTCAAGAGAAACAAGAAACAAGAACTAGCAATATTAAAACGAGGCTAAATGCAATATTAAAAGGCGAATCCAAGGATGAGGTTATGGAAATAAGATGATCTCATAGCTAATTCATGATGCTCAATACTCAAACAATGCTAATCTCTAGGTTAAGATCACTAATTATGACTAATCCTCTTTCAAGGTACTAATCACTTTGCTAATCACTAAATCAAGAACAAATTCTCATTTGTGATAGAATGATTAGCAAGCATTAAATTCAACATTCAAATCAACCTATAAACACCCTAGACAACTACACTCGTAGGCTAGGAATGTTTATTTCTTACTAAGTTCTTTGGGGAATTTCATCAAACACCTTGTGGGTGTGAAATTCTCTAAAGTCTAGATTAATTATCTCTAACCTAATATAGCATTAAGCACACTTAGCAAAATAGGAAATTGGTAAATCTAACCCTAAACATCATGAATCAACCATAAATCTACCTCATCCCAAGATCCTAAGAGACTACTCACTAATCATGGAGAACCCAACAAATCCTATGAAGAAGATGTTAAATCCCATGGTTAGATGATGATTTGATTAAGAAAGAAGAGATAGAAGATAGAAATCAAGAAATCAAAACTTAAATTGCATAAATAAAAGAAGATGTCTCTTACAAATCACAAGAACACTTAGAACCCTAAAAAGAAGGTTTTTAGCTTAGAAAAAAACTTAGATTAAAGAAAATTAGGTTTAGAGTATTTATAGTTGTTGCTGGGCGGACCAGGTCAACTCGGGACAAACCAGGTGTTGACCCGGTCAAAACTGGGTCGAGGGTTTTACACCGGCCGGTGGTGGTCTGGTATGGCGGGCCCGTATGGCGATCTTTGGGCGAGAGCTTCCATTCCGGGTCGATACGGGGCGGTGTGGAGGGACCTAGTATGAACTTCCTAGGTCCATGACGATAACCGACCAGTGTGCTTCTACGCTATTTCCTAGTAACATGCTATTCTTGGAGCGGCCAGATGGGACCTCTTGATCTTTATGTATCTTTTGATTGAACCGTTGGATCGTCCTCAAGTCTATTGGAATGGAAAGGTAGCTGGTCCTTCTTGAGTATCTCCAAAATTGGGCTGGATCAGACGGTGAGAAGAACCTCTTTGGCACTTGAACTTCTGACGGTTTGACTTTGAGCCGAAAATCTGGTTTTTCTCAAATTTGCAACGCTTTTTACTAAGTAACCTGAAAAGAGTCTTGAAACTACAAATATGCGAAAACTGTAATAAAAACATAGAAAAGCGAATGAAACACTTATTAAAGTGTTCTTAAATAGATAGTAAAACAGGTAAAAATACGGTGTTATTAATACCTACACCATGTAAAATAGTCATATAAAAGTTTAACCACGGAAAGTATACATAAAAGCAAAAATTCTAACAAATAAAACGAACATGGTCTGCTTGTGAAGCAAGTAAGAATGGCTCGTATTTCTGGAGTCGCATTCTGCTATGTAATGATGTAACACCAAATTGGTCGTGTTGCACACCGCTTCCTACTAATGGGTCGTACCAGTCGCATAAAAATGCAACGCATCTCAAGCCGAGCATTCTCGGATAGTGAAGATCCAAAATCTCACGTAGGACACGATAGTATACAAGATCACCGGACTGAGTAGATACACCGTAATCTGAAGTTGACCCGCTCTTATCATCCGGAAGAATCTTAAAAGCGTAGCCCCATGTGTTATACATCACATGTGATTACACGCTTGCTAGTGGAAATTGCACTAATTATTCTAACCACGTGGGAAATTGCACTAATTCTTCTAACCACATGGGAAATCGTTAGCAGACTCTGTCGTGACCTGCACTAATCAAATCAAAATTAATTTAATTAATCATTCATTATATATGATAGTTAAAAACAAAGTAATTAAAACACTTACATAATCTCTTAACCAACGTCTGAACTCTTCCTATTTGAGCTCGATTAACTCATCCTATGTTTTGTTCGGAAATGCAAAACGTTGATAAGCCATATAAATCATGTGAGATTGAAGCAATCATCACGTTAACATATATATATAATTGGAAATCAATTGGGCAAATATATATAATCAAGGACCCAATAAGTAATTACCAATTTGGTTCAATATAATACCTCTCATATTCTTCAACTCCGTCGTAGTTTGTGAGAATATACATATGCAAATGATCCCGATCCTGTGCTGAAAGTCTCCGCTTCTTTCCTTTTTCACTAAGTCGTCCAATCTGTAAGAATATAAGAGGAACATCGACCGGATAAAAAGTTATTTCGCATCCGTCATCATGTTGAGCTGGTCTACGACTCTTCGTTTTGACTTGTGATGGAAAGTAGAACTCGGCAAAATGTGAGGTTTCTTCATTGATGCTATGTGCGACTATAGAACCCTCCACTTTGCTCAAATTTTTCACCTTCTTCTTTAGATGAAACATATACCGTTCGAAAGGATACATCCAACGGTACTGAACCGGGCCCCCAAGTTCTGCTTCTCGAGGGAGATCAATTGATAGATGTTCCATAACATCAAAGAAAGAAGGCGAAAATATCTTCTCCAAATTGCAAAGGATTACATGTATATTATTCGCAAGGTTGCGGATACCGTCTGATGTAAGAGAGCGCGAGCATATATCTCAAAAAGGCACCAATCCCTGCATAATATGCATAACAAATGAATAAATAACTAATAAAATTAATTTAATGATTGTACCTGCAATTGCTTCGTGGACATTATGTTGTAGAAGACATGCAAAGGCAAATGGCAGGAGGCGCTGCATCACAACATGGCAATCATGACTCTTCATCCTAGAAAACTTCCCTTCTCCATGATCAACGCAGTTATGAAGGTTAGACGCGTATCTGTCCGGGAATCTAACACTATCGGATATCCAATTAAGAAACTCGGCCTTTGAAGGTTCATCCAACCGAAAAGCCGGGAACGGAGGCTTCCCGTTCGCTGTCACATGTAGTGTCTACGAGAAAAAATGTCTGGCAAGTCTAATCTAGACTTGAAATTGTCCTTCGTCTTCCCTTGGACATTGAGAACGGTGTTCATAATGTTGTCGAATAAATTTTTCTCAATGTGCATGACATCTAGATTATGCCTCAAAAGATGGTCATTCCAATAAGGTACATCCCATAAAATACTCTTCTTGTGCCAATTATGTACATTGCCACAACCATCAACAAGATGATGCCCATTACCACCACAATCAACGGTCTTCTCTGCACCAAAATCTCTGAAATGAGTCAACAAATTCTGTCCATCTTACTCAGGAGGTGGACCATCAAATACTCGACGGTTCTTCCTAAACAATGTTGTGCTCTGACGATAAGGATGATTGCTTGGTAGAAATCGCCTATGACAATCGAACCAAGACGTTTTTCATCCGTGCTTCAATTGGAACGCATCTGTGTTATCTTGACAGTACGGGCACGATAACCTTTCGTGCGTTGTCCATCCATATAACATGTCTTATGCTGGAAAATCGCTAATGGTCCACATAAGTACCGACCGCATGACAAAATTCTGCTGACAAGAAACATCAAACTCCTCAACACCTTGCTCCCAAAACATTTGCAGCTCATAAATCAATGGCTACAAAAACACATTAAGTGATCTCTTCGGATGCTCCGGTCCAGGAACGAGAATGCTAAGGAACAAGAACTCTCGTCTCATGCACAAAGATGGCGGCAAATTGTAAGGTGTTACAATTACTGGCCACAAATAATATTGTCTACCATGCTTCCCAAAAGGGTTGAAACCATCGGTACATAATCCAAGGTATA
Organism: Eutrema heterophyllum; assembly: GCA_002933915.1. Lineage (NCBI taxonomy): Eukaryota > Viridiplantae > Streptophyta > Magnoliopsida > Brassicales > Brassicaceae > Eutrema > Eutrema heterophyllum. The sequence continues at coordinate 780,326 of PKMM01003507.1, read as the reverse complement.
CGTTCCTCGCCTCATACGCAAAACTGGGATACATTGATTGAAAATATTTCCATGCTCCTGCATCTGAGGGATGAGCGATTTCTCCATCCGTTGTATGCTCTGCATGCTATCTCATTTCTCCCGCTGTGCGCTCTGATTGATATAACGGTATAACCTCTTCAATCTCTCTGTTAACGGCAAATACCACATCCGTTTATATGGGACGAACACTCTTCCACTTGTTTCCTTATACCGAGGTTTGCGACAAAAACAACATGTCGAACGGTCTGCGTCCTCTCTCTAGTAGATCATACAGTTGTCGATGCATACATCTATCATCTGATACAGCAATCCTAGACCAGCAACAAATTTTTGTATCTCATAGTATGATGCCGGTGCAAGATTATTTTCTGGCAAAATGTCTTTCACAAAATCAGCGATTGCATCCACACACTCCTCACTCAAATTGAAAAACGTATTTATACCCATCATCCTAGTTGCAGCTGATAAAGGGGAATGTCCACCTCTACACCCATCATATAACAAATTTTTAGCAGTGTCTAACATATCAAAGAATCTCCGAGCTTCCAAGTTAGGTTATTCTCCTCTATTTCCATACTCAGCAACCGATGGTATACTTTCACGAAATGCATCGTTCACCATCTCAACATGACCTACATTTTCTACGTCCATTGCAGGTTCTTCTAAGCTAGCGCTATCCCCAATATATTGTTCACTAGTACTAGCATAATCCACCATTATATCATTTTCTCCATGATAATACCAAATCTTGTAACCCGACACAAACCCTTACAATATAGGTGTGACCATACTTCATCTATCATGATTAATCTACGATTCCGACAATTGGTACAAGGGCAGTAGATTTTACTGGTTTTTTTTTGCTTTAGTTTGTGTACCAGCAAATGCCATGAATTCCTGGAGACCTTGTTTGTATTCCTCCATAATTAGGCCCGTCTCCGGAATCTGATGAGGCTTGTCCATCCATGATCGAAAATAATTATAAGAATCTGAAGAAGACATTTTGGTAAGGTTGTAGATGAGAGTTTTTTTTTTTTGTAATTGTAGTGGATGAGAGGGGTGGAGACGTTTTTATAGGGAGTGCGTGATTTCCGACGGAAATATGACAATATTCAAACGGCTATGTAACGGCTATATTATTTCAAACGGCTACAACATCCGTCTAAAACATATCGGAAATATACCGACGGACGCGTGTCGTCGGAACGCCGTCGGAAATGTCAGACGGATTACCGACGGGCTCTTTTTCTGACGTTTCTAACGGAAATTCTGACAGACATAAATCTGTCAGAAATGTCAGACGGATTACCAACGGACTCTTTACCATCGGATATCCGTATGAAATTACCGACAGATTTATGTATGTCAGAATTTCTGTCGGAAACGGCCCAGTTTTCTTGTAGTGACATTCCGATGGCCATCAGTCAACGCCATTTCGACGGACATTCCATGACGGCGTCGTTTCCGACGGACATTCCGTCGGGTCTTTGTCGGAATTTACTGTCGGAACGTCGTCGAAATGTTGTCAAAAATATTGCCAACGGCATCTCGACGGGTTATTTCCGACGGAAATCAATATTTTTGTTTTTAAATCAAATTAAATAAAATAAATAAAGTAATTAATTTAATTAATTAAGAAGTAAATTTGATTAATTACAAAATTTATTTAAATAAATTATTAATTTTTTTTCATTTATAAATAAAAAATTAATAAATAAAATTAATAAAACATAAAAATTGTTTTGAAAAAAAACATATTAAAATTGTTTTGAAACTATATAAATAAATCGGGGAATGCGTTCTTCATTATTTGTTTCATCTCGGTTAGCTCTTGACGGGTCGAGTTGTGTGCGGTCACCAACTCCTCGACCTTCGCGTCACGGTTCTTAACCGTTTTGGTAAGCCTCTGGATCTCGTCTTTGTACTCCGAAGAAGAGCCACAATAACCCGATGAAGATTCTTGGGTCGGAAGTCTGCCTAACCCTAAAATTCGTCCCTTGAGTTGCCGAGTTTCCTAAGAGAAATTATATAAGTGAAACGAAAGAAAAAAAAAAAACTTACCGCAAGAACAATGTCGTTGATCTCGGGTAACTCGTTCGAGGACGTCGAACCATGGAGAGTGAGCTGCGAGATTTCCGTCAAACGATCCGTCTTCTTCTTCTTGCATGTCTCGACAATCTCACGTAGCCCCCAAGTCGTGGATCTCACCGGTTTTTTTGTTTGTGTGCCTCTTCTCCATCACTCGAAGGTAATCCGGAGGAGTCCCACCGGCTTCTTTTGCCTGTGAAAGTTTGTTGAGTAAAATAATAATATAAAAATTTTAAATTTGTAAAAAAAAACGGAATAATAATTACTATTTCCATCGCTTCGCGTTCGATGATCTTTGCTCCCCCCTCGCAGGCGGACACCAATACTCGCAGAAGCCCTTCCACACCTCGTCCTCAAGGTCCTTCGGCTTAGCTTTGTTGTGCAGTCACTTGTGCTTCCATTTGTACATGTGTTTCGAGTACTGGAGACCGGCATACCGATCAAAAGTTTTCAGCACTTTCGTCGTCATCATATGGGTCCACGTGAACTCTTGTTACATACAAAACAAAAAAAAAACACAAAATTGTTAGAATTATAAAAAATGACAAAATTAACAAAAAAAATAAGAAAAATCAACAACTTACCGTGAAAGTTCGGTGCCACAAGTCCTTCACGTCTTTCGGCATATCCAAATACTTCTCATACAGTTCGTCCAATATGTTATGGAGCATCCGCATTATCACCTTTGTGATCTCATGTGACAACTTAAATTACCTGCAAACATTAAAAATAAGAAATAAATATGTTAACTTATTCATAAGCTATATAAATTGAAATAGAGAAGAATCGAAATTTAAATTACCCAGTCCCATCTTCGAATTCCGGGTCGAGTCGAATGCAATAGCCCCAGTTCGGCTGCTTGACAAGATCCTTGATCCTAATCCGGCAGTGGGCAGCAGATTGTTCAAACTCCGGGATTTCCGTACCCAAGGTCGACCGTTACGAGCCGGATCCCGGGACCGATTTCCTCCCCGGTATCCCAGATGGATAGATTCGTCGTCGTTCCGGCTAGAAAAAAACATATAAACGTTAGTATATATTGAATAGGTTAATTTTTTACAAGATCTTAAATAACCAAAATTTTCAAAATATTTGAAAACATTTCAAAATTATATAGAAAACATTTTCAAAATCAAATATCAGAAAGCGTATTTACACTAAAATATTTGCAAAAAACGTTTTTGAATTTACAAAAAAATTGGAAATTTGCCACAAAATATGATAAACCCGTTTGAAATAAAAAAACACTAATTTTCAAAATACAAAAATTTATTTTCAACTAACAAAAAATTACATAAACATTTTTCTAATATAACAAAAAAAAAAACAAAAAACGTGGTTTGGGATCTAAATCTAACAATTTCAATCTCAACCCTACCAAAAACCATTCCACCAAAACATTACACAACAAATATCATTCCAATCTTAAATACTAACCACCTAAAACTAATAAACTCTACAAACTATCAAAAGTAACAAGATTTACAAAAAAAAAAAAAGTATAGGAAAAGACATGAAAACTTACGAAGGATCCATGATTGGGTGATGAAGAATGAAGATTTGGAGAGATATGCTCTGATTGAAGGCGGAATCGCAGGATTTGAGTGAGAGAAGACGAAGAAATCTGTAAGAGAGAGAAAGAGAATTGGAGAAATGAGGGAGAAGATCGGTTCGTTTACTTAAATCTATCGGAGTACTAATTTTGTTTTGTTTGGGCGGTCAATATTCCCGCGTCCTCGAAAATCCCAAAATCTGTCGGAAATTCGTCAGACATATTTGACGGAATCTGTAATATACGGTATATTTCATGCATGTGTTTCTATTGGGCAGTCAAACGGTGCAACACGTGTCGAAGAACCTATATCCGTCAGAAAATTTCGACGGATTTCCGACAGAATTATGGTATATTTGGGGTTTAGGATTTAGGGTATGGGGATATGGTATACCAACCATGAAGTCTTTGTATGAGTTTTTTACCTTTACAACATCAAACTTATACATTTCAATTGCAATTAATTTAATTTAATCATTCATTATATATGGTCGTTAAGATCGAGGTAATTAAAACACTTACATAATTTCTCTACCAAATTGCAAACTCTTCCTCTTTAAGCTCGATCAGCTCGTTCTATGTTTTGTGCGGATATGCAAAACGTAGATGAGCCATATAAATCATGTGAGATTGAAGCGATCACGTTAACATATATATATAACAGGAAATCAAACTACCNTATATATATAATCAAGGACACAATAAGTAACAATTTGGTTCAATATTATACCTCTCATATTCTTGAGCATCGTCGCAGTTTGTGAAAATATACATATGCAAATTATCCCGCTCTTGTGTAGAAAACCTTCGCTTCTTGCATTTTCCACTAAGTCGTCCCATAATCTGTGAGAATATATTAGGAACATAGACCGGATAAAAAGGTCTTTCGCCTCCGTCATCATGTCGAGCTGGTCTACGACTCTTCGTTTGACTTTTGTTGGGAAGTAGATAACTCGGCAAAATTTGAGGTTTCTTCATTGATGCTATGTGCGATGATAAGTGGATAATTCGATCCTTAATCAATTACTCAAATGCTCCATCGTTGTAGAATTTGAGGATCACTCCGAGGAGGCTCTAGAGTAACACACCGAGAATGCGGGAAACTTCTTAATCTAAGTGATTTAAATAAAATTTTATCTAACGATCCTAATGGAATTAAAGTGCAAACAAACAAGAGCAAAACATAAGGTAAAGGCAATTAAAAGACTAACACAATTCAACTTGAAACAAGACAAGAAATCAAGCAAAGAAGCTAAACGAGATTAAAATCAATACTAAAAGCGAATCCAAGGATGAGGTTATTGATTTCGGGTGATCATAGAGCTAATTCATGATGTCAATTTCTCAAACAATTGCTAATCTTTTAGTTTAGATCACTAATTAAGACTAATCCATTTCTATGACACTAATCACTTTGTTAATTACCTAATTAAGAACAAATTTCCATTTATAATTAAGCAGTCAACAAGCATTAATCTCAAGATCATATAACCAATAAACTCTCGGAGGAGCCAAAAGTAAGATCTTTAATTTTGTCGCAGAGAGACAACATAATCGAATTAATGGATGGACATCAAGGTTTTTATCCAAAGGGGGTAAGGAGGTTTTAATTAAACTAGTGGTATCAGCAATGCCAACATTTGTTATGTCGTGCTTTCGATTACCCAAATCCATAACCGCAAAACTAACTAGTGCGGCGGCCCGGTTCTAGTGGAGTTCAAATGGAGAACACAAAAGAATGCATTGGATAGCATTGAATAAATTATGTCGAAGTAAATCGGAGGGGCGTATGGGTTTTCGGGCAGTCAAGGATTTTAACACAGCATTATTGGCCAAACAATTATGGAGATTAATGGATAAACCGGATTCTTTGTTAGTGCAGGTTTTCAAGGGTCGATTTTTCGGAACACAGACACTTTAGACCCTATACGATCTTACTCCCCATCGTACGGATGGAGGAGCATTATTTCAGCTAGATCTCTGGTCAATAAATGGCTAATTAAAAGAGTTGGATCAGGCTGTTCTATCTCAGTATGGAACGACCCGTGGATACCATCTTCTCAGCCGAGGTCAGCAACATGTAAGGGGTATAATTATTACCCGAATCTAATGGTCAATCATCTGATTGACCCAGTGACACAGACGTGGAATATGGGGTTGTTGAACGCCATAATTGATCCGGTAGATGTGACGCTTACTCGGGGTCTACCTATAAGTAGCGCCTACAAACCAGACACTCTTGGATGGCACTACACAAAATCGGGAAGGTATACGGTTAAGTCGGGTTATCAAATTGAACATTCAGGCCCAAATACCGATTCCAATAGTTCATATGGTCCGTATGTGACAAATTTACAGGCTCATTCATGGAAGCTGAATTGTTCTCCGAAATTACGACATTTTATTTGGCAAGCTATATCGGGATGTCTCGCGGTCTCAACCAATTTGCGAAGTAGAGGAATTGGCTGTGATACACAATGTGCACGGCGTGGATCGGAAAATGAAACGATCAATCATGTCTTTTTGAATGTCCTCCGGCATTACAAACATGGGCACTTTCTAAGATACCAACGCCTCCGGGTGTTTTTCCAATGTCATCGGTTTTTGCTAATTTTGATCATCTATTTTGGAGACTTCCTACAGATAATCATGATATTAGTTTTCCTTGGATTGCGTGGTATATTTGGAAAGCGAGAAATGATAAGGATTTTTCAAATGTGGACAGAAATCCACAAGAAATATTGAAGCTTGCGGAAGCTGAGGCAATAACCTGGGAATTGGCACAGAGTAGTGACCCCGATGTGATAATCCAAAATTTTGTCCCTACTCTGCTGACTCCGATGTACGAAGGCTGGCTGTGTAATATTGATCGATCTTGGAAGGAGACCGATAGTTTCTTCGGATTAGGTTGGCATTGCTTTCAGGAAGGCGTCGAAGGGACTATAATGGGAGAAAAAAATCTACGAAGAAGCCTCTCCCCCCTACATGCAGAATTGGAAGCACTCATCTGGGCCATGCATTGTTTGATTGCAAACCAGAAGACGGCAATAGCTTTTGCAACATACTGTTCCGAGTTGGTTAAGATGGTGTCTACACCCGAGGATTGGCCGGCTTTTGCTTTATAATTGGAGGAATTCGTGAAGAGTAAGGAGGTGTTTTTTTTTTCTCAATCTCACTCATTCCACGCGCAAACAACACGACGGCAGACAAGTTAGCAAGGAGTGCTCGTGTCTACCCAGTGGATATTACTTATGTAAACTCGGTACCCCCGGTTTGGATCTCCGAACCGTTATAGGTATTTAGGTTGTTGACAAAAAAATAATATAACCAATAAACTCTTAGACATCTATTTTCATAGGCTAAGCAAGTAAATCTTTTTAAAAGTTATTTGGGGAATTTCATCGAACACCTTCTGGACAAAAAATTCTCAAAGTTTTAAGATTCCCTAAATCCAAGGGAGTTTAAGATAAAGCAAAAGAAAGGAATTGAATTTTGATGCATGTTAAAACAATCCAATCTAAGTGAAAAAATGAAAAAAAAAGGTAAGGATTCGATTCTAAGATGTGCCATTCGTTCATAAAAAAAAAATTAATTAGCTAAAACCACCAAATTCAAAGTACAAAGTTCTTATCGATATAAATTTCTCGTAAAGAAGTTATTGTGTTTGGTTTATGTCAATTGTGAATTTTAGTTTAAATACGGTTTTGTAATGAAACCAAGAAGGAGGAGAACTTACCTTTGAAAATTTTGTTACGGATCTCTCACCAAAGAGATTGGCTTGTTTATGATGCCTTTAGCTTGTTATTTGGAGGTAATCTAGCCTTGGGTGCATCATAACATGGCCTAAAAAGTCTTCCACCAATCAGTTTTGATATAAATTGAGGTAGGACAAACCTTGGGGCAAAGCTCAGGTTGAAGATATGGGTGCAAATCTCGCCCAATGGAGAACCAAATGGTGCGCCTCAAAATTGCCCCAGCATCAGGTGGGAGAATTGAGCTGGGATTTTGGTCGGGGTTACGCCTTGAGCTGGGAAGGGGAAATGAAGGAGAAGCCCCGGGCCGATCCTCCATGACCCGAGCTCGTGCCATCGGCCCACGACTCTTCTAGGCCGATGTTGGCGCCTTGTATTGCGCCTCTGTTTTAGTCCTTCTTTAGTAGCCATCTAAAAACGATTTTTTATTTATTTTTATATAATTTTAAAAATTCTGAAAAACAATTGCGTGAATAATAAACCAATAATAAGTTCATAAAATTAAAAAAAAAATTAAAAACTTACGTAAATAATACTGTGAGTTGCCTCCCACACATCGCTTGTTTTAAGTCGTTAGCTCGACTCCTTTTTGGTTTAAGCGGAGGGTTGATCCACTAAAGGATGTGAATCTCCATTAGCTTCTCTACTATCAGGACTTGACGGTTTGAGACTTCGTCTATTTGCAGCTTGGTGGTCTCCATTGTTGTCTTGAGGAACAACCACACCGGGAAGGAGCTTTATCGTATTGTTTAGCTTCTTTTTGATGGATTCTTCTTCCTCATCCTTTGGGATAATGATCCTGAACCTGGAAAAGCATCTTGAGGACCTTTGGCGCTTCTGCGTGACATGAATCACGTCCTCTTTATACTCCCTTGGTGGCAAAATCGAACATGTAATACTTGAGACATTTTTGCACTTGGATTTTGTCGGTTTGACAACTTCCTTAGGTATGATGGGAGGGGTTGTTGATAAAACGTCTTGGGTCTTCTTAGTATCATCTCCAGATTCTAATATTGTCTCCTCTTCTTTGTATATTGCCATACAATAAGAGCTATCAATAGTAACCGCATGATAAAACACTTCTTTGTCGAATTTGGAGAAGCAAATTTGTTGATTCGGAGAATCCATTATTTCTCCAACAGTTTCAAGGAACGATGAACCAAGAATCAATGGCTTGTGAGGGTCACCTTTCAGCACCAAAACATGGAAGTCAGCTTTAACATCATAGCCTCCTACGTGTAACAGACGATCCGGGATGAAACAATGTGAGATTGTAGAAGAAGCATCTCCAAACGACATAGGCATCTTAGAGGATTTTATGTCTTTAATCCCCAACTTCTTTGCTATTCCTTTGGAGATGATGTTTATGTTAGCTCCTGTATCACACAAAGAATCCTTGAACTCAATTCCATTGATGATGCAAGGACCAACAAACTTCCCCGGATTATCGCCTTCCTCGAATGGCTTTATCTTGTAACCTCCGAATGATCTCATGGATAAGGTTCTTGTTCTGGTCTTGTAACCAAGTTAACATCCTTATGAGGTGGTGTAGGGGTGGGCACGAATTCATCTTCATGGGTAGAGATGTTGATACAAAACGTTTCAGCCTTAGCTTCTTCTTGCTTCTTCACATCCTCCTTTGTTTAAAAATTCTGAACATCAAGCTCGTTGTCATGGACATATGAGAACTCATACCTGTTTCCTCTATTATTATATACAATATCCATCATCTCCTGGTCTTTCTTACGTGTTTGCTCCATATCTCCAAGAAATTCCTTCATGAGAGCTTCGAATTCCATTTCTTGTTCCATCGATGCGATGGCTCGAAAGTCTTGAGGAGAAATGGGCTGCTGCATTGGCTCATCATAACCTTAAAAATACTCTTGCTTAGCTTGGAATTGAGTACATTGAGCCATGTTTTGCTGAGGGTAGAATAGGTCTTGAGAGCTCTGAAAATCTTGAGTGAAATTTCCATTACCGAAATTCTAGTTTTCTCCATCAATGTAGTTCATCTTCCTTTGTCTCTTGAATGAAAAATCATCCATGAACTCTTGCTTAGATTCATCACCAGTGTTAGGCACGTCCTCACATAGGTTCACACTCCTCTTTTTGCTCTTGAGAAGCTGAGCAACCATCATCTTGAACTCCGAAATTTCTGCAGACATCGAATTCGTATTGACGGTTTGAGCTGTCTCGTTGTATGAGTAATGGTTGCTATCACTTGCAGCCAAGTTTTCTATCAAGGTATTTGCATCAGCTACTGATTTTGTCATGAAGTCCCCGTTGCTTGCTGTATAAGTTACATTTTGTACTCACGCCTAATGCCTTGATAGAAGATGTTCCACAATCTACCATCGGAGAAACCATGTTGTGGACAATCTCTTGCATACTCGTTGTAACGGTCTAAGGCTACATAGAATGGTTCGGTGGAACCTTGTTGAAATCCAGAGAGCTTGCTTCTAAGTTGATTTACTCATTGCTTGGTGAAAAACTTTCTGAGAAAAGCTTCTTTGAATTCGGCCCAAGAGGTGATCGAATGACAAGAAAGTGATTTCTTCAATTGTAGTGCTCTATCCGCCAAAGAGAAAGTGAATAGCTTGCATTTAATATAGTCGTCGTCGACTCCATTAGCACCAACAATGCTACTTATGTCTTCAAATGTATCGAGATGGTCCAAAGGATTTTCTTAAGGAAAACCACGAAACTGATTTTGTTTCACTAATACGATGAACTGAGGGTCTATCGCATAGTTTAACACTTGTGGTGGCTGAGGGCAGATTGGATCTCGACTCATGAAGAGAGCTTGTGTTGAATTTAAGTGCCCAATGCTGCATAGGCTATAGCCGTTGGAGAACATGAGCCATCCTTGAAGTTGTTCTATCTCTTGCTCAAGTACAAACCTGAAACACACAAAGATAGAACCTAAGAAAAACAAAAGTAATAAATAAATAAAAAAAAAAGTTTTAGACTAGATTCTAAACCAAAACTTGTAGACAATCTATAAAAGGTCCCCGACAACGGCGCCAGAAAACTTGATGTGGGTAGAGTTTTCACCCAACTTCTACTACCTACAAGCACACAACAAATAAAAATAGTATAGATGAGATCGATCCGCAGAGACCTCAAGTTGTACTACAAATTTATAAGAATAAAATCAAGCTAAAACAAAGTATTACGGTTTTGGTTTTTGAAAAGATTGAAAACTAAAATATGTAAACAAATAAATTAAACGATGCAAATTCAATAAAACAAAACTTTAGGCAATGAGGAATTCGCAAAGATACATAACATGAAATAGATATCGATAGATAGGGTTTTAATTAATAAGATACGTTCTTGAACTCAAAACACGATGGTTTAATCTTTCCACTTTCGTGGCTCCGATCACTATGTTTTAACAACCTAATAAACTCAACTTTCGATGGTTATTACAAGAAGAAAGCATGCATTAGTTCGTTCAAGTTAAGATTGTTCACAATACACCAACTTTCGATGTTTACGACGTATTGCTCACCAAATACTAGATCAAGCAATTTAACAAGCTTTTGGAATGTAAATTAACCTAAAATCATTTACTGGTTAGCTACTCCAGCTCTTGCATTTAGAACAAGTAAATGTGAAGAACCATAAGATAAACCCTTCTAAAACAATTTGATATCAAGTTAACATGTTATGCACTTATTGAAAAACCCATAACCTAACAAGTAACTACTCAGACATGGTGATGATAACAGCACAGAGAGATCGAAAATAATTCATATCTTTATTAAAGAGATAAGGGTTTCGAAAGATCATACCGAAAATCCTTGAACAAAGATGAGAAAACTTCTCTTTGAATCTCTTAGAACCGAAAACTATGAAAAAAATATAAAACTCGTGTTTGGTGTTTAAAGAGCTGCCCCTGTTTATTTTGGTGGCTCCTTGCTAACAAGAGGCTAAAAACAAGTATTTCTAGCCCTAAAGTCGACATAGGGTTTCATTAAATAGAAAAAGGAAGGTTTTGGTTCGCAGGGGCGCAACATCGGCCAAGGATCTGGGTTGGCCCTGGTTTGAGGCGTGAGATCGAGCCATGAGGGATCGGGCCGGAGGTTTCTCTCCTTGGGCCGATGCTGGACTTTATTTCTGCATTGGCCTCCTTTGCGAGCCAGACGGACATGTCTCCAGTAGAATCGATGTAACTTCTTAACCACAGCTCCAAATGACTTGAAACCAATTCGAGATGAAAGTTAATTCATAATTCTATCTTTTCACCAAATTTAATCTCAATCCATCAAAGGGAAGGCATCCAACGAATGGGAAACTTCGGACGCATATGTGATGTCCAATTGGAGAAATCCGCTTTTCTTGAGCTTTTAGGTGCTTGGCTGATCTTTTAAACTTGGAAACATGTCTTGGACGTGGAAAACTCCTTCTTGGATTCATTTTGCATCCTTTTGATAATTTGACCTATATAGACTTTTAAACTACAAATACGAGAAACTAACTCAAAAAGCACAAAACCGAATAAAAATGCTTAGATAAAATACTAAAATCCGTATCAAAAACAGTAAAATATAGAGTATATCATATCATCATCCCCAAGAAAGCATTAATCTAAGATGGGTTAGCCTCAATCCCTCTTCGGCTAACTATGTACCCCAAGATTTCTCCCAATGCGACCGCAAAGGTGCACTTCGCCGGGTTGAGCTTCATTCCGAAGTGGTTTAGGACTTCGAAGCATTCTTTCAAATGCTGGATATGGGACTCGGCTTCTATGAATTTTACCATCATACCATCAATGTATACTTCCATCGTTTCACCTATTTGCCTTGCGAACATCTGGTTGACCAATCGCTGGTATGTCGCTCTTGCATTCTTCAATCTGAAGGCAATTACTTTATAATAGTAGATCTCTCTATCAGTTATAAAAAAAAGGTTTTCTCTTGATATTCATGGTTCATCAAGATTAGGTTGTATCCGGAGAAAGCGTCCATGAAGCATAACAGTTCGTGCCGAGCCGTTGCCTCCACCAATCGGTCTATATAGGGGAAGGGAAAGCTGTCCTTAGGACATGCTTTGTTTAGGTCGGTGAAATCGACACAAACCCTCCATTTCTCATTATTCTTCTTTACCACCACTGGGTTGGCGAGCCATTCCAGATTTGACTTCAAGGATCAATATGTTATTTAGCAGCTTTCGATTTCGTCATTTACTGCTATCGGCCTTTTTGGTCCTAATTTTGTCTTTTTTTGCTTAATTGGTTTGAAGGATTCATCCACGTTTAGATCGTGTGAGATCACATGAAGATCGATCCTAAGCATGTCCTAGGCCGACCATGCAAAAGTCTTTTTGTTATCCCGAAAGAGTTTTATCAGATCTCCCTGTGTGGGTTCTTTTAACATCGCTCTGATGTTAACACACTTTTCCAGTTTAGACTCGTCTATGACGACCAGATCCACCTCGTCCCGAGCTGGTGGGTTCTTCATAGTGAAGGTATCGGGCTCCGAATTGACATGGCTAATCGATTTCGATCTCGCTTGTAGCCTATGATAGGTCATGTAGTAGGATCTAGTGATATTTTGGTTACCTTTCAGCGTTATTACCCCATCCCAAGTTGGGATTTTAATGCATTGATGATAAGTCGAAGGTACATCCTTCATGGAGCTAATCCACGAGGTGCCAAGGATGACGTTGTAGATCGACAGTCTTTCTACCACTAGGAAGTGCATGGTATTGAGCTTTCTTCCAATTCGGATTGGTAAATATACCGTTCCAACTGTGGTGACCGTTTTGCCGGTAAATCCAACAAGTCTTTCTAGTCGATGATACGCATCGAATGCGTCCATCTGCTTCAGGGTTTCATAGAACATTACGTTTACCAAACTCGCGATATCGACCAGGATTCTCGCGACCTCACAGTCACCAATTTCTAATGTTACCATTAGTGTATCATCGTTCAGTTTATTCAATATGCACGCATCTCTTTTGCTAAAGATAACCCTTTGTGAAAGCCTCTTGGATTGTCGGATCAATGAATTAATTGACAGTTTTCTCGGGATCATCCCATTGGATGAAGTTGACCATTTTTTTACAGACGAATTATCACCTGCAAAGCTGGCCAACTGTGATGACGACACCAAACCATTGAATTCACCGGCAAGGTACTTCTCTAGGAGGACTGCCTTCAATTTCCAGCAATCTTTCGTGTCGTGCCCATTTGATTTGTGGGCATGACAATATGCTTTTAGAGTACTTTAATAAGTGTTTTACTCGCTTTTATATGTTTTTATTACGGTTTTCGTATATTTGTAGTGTCAAAACTCTTTTCAGGTTACTTAGGTAAAAGCGATGCAAATTGGAGAATAACCAGATTTTCGGCTAAGTGTCAAACCGACGGAAGTTCAACCATCAAAGAAGTTCTTCTCACCGTCTGATCCAGCCCAAATTTAGATACATTAAAGAAGGACCAGCTACCTTTCCATTCCACTTGATTTGAGGACGATCCAACGGTTCAATCAAAAGTTACATGCATATCAAAAAGTCCCGTCAACCTAAAACATCCCGAGAAGCCCGTTTGCAAGCCTGTTTCAATCCCGTTCAAGTCTATCTTTTGGAAAACCCTAATACCGACAAAAAGAGAGCAGAAGACCTATAAATATGTTGTTTGAGCAACCCTAATTCGTGTGCTTCATTATGGTTACTTTGAGCCACCAAATTCTTTTACTTTTGTTCTTTGTTCATTGTTTAGGGAGATAGAGATTCTCTTGAACCCTTTTATTTCTTTCTGAATTTATTGATTATGCAATTCAAAAACTCGATTTTTTCTTGCATGATTATGTCCGAGTAGATTAGTAGTGGGGTTTAAGGGATCATCAAAGGGGATCGATATGTTCGATAAGGATTTCATGAGATAACTTAGCCGAATTCTAGAACTCTTTCTTGTATATTTGTTAGTACTGCATGGATCTAGCATCATGAACTAGAAACTGATCTTAGGTATATTAGAACCACGAAAGTGCTGAATCTAAATGTCGGGACTAATCTTTAGGGAGCGGATTTCGCTATAAGATATGAAAGCATACTTATAGAGTGTCGTGAACTTTAATGAACTTGTATGTCTTGCATTACCTCCTGCGTGGCTAGCAACAAAAGCTGACTAGTCAAGTAGATAGGTACGTAATAGATAGTGATGTGCACTTGCATATACCTAGTGTTATAAATTTTATTACCTGAAGCTGACGATAAACCCTAGTAGCATCAGGGAGCTGATGAACCCCCCTTTAAGTGATAGAAAACTTGCTCCGTCATTTCGGTCTTTTTGTGTTGGAGTTAGACTTGCCTATCCCCCTCCTTCTAGCGCCAAACTGTTGTAGCTGGAATTACAACGATCAAAATTTGTAAATATAAATTGTCAGGGGACTTTGGCTTATCTTTAATAACATAAGAATCAAATAGCTTTTGAGCAATAAACGAAAAGCAAATTGCTTGGAGTGAGATGAATGGATCACATGCCATTTTAGAGACGAAATGCGGGAGTAAACGAGTTTAGTATTTCGTCCTCGAGAGTGTTTACACAAGCATAAAAACATAGAATTGACAAGTATTGAGTGTGTAGTGCTAATTTTGAGTGGAATAAGTTCTTCTTGCTCCTTGCCCTTGCTCTTGCTTTTATACTCCGAGTCCATGTTTAACGCTGTCATTTACTCTGCTTAATTCGCCATGAAGGGCAATTAATATGGTGTATTCGGCCGTTACGCTCAGGCACCTTAATTCGCCGGTTTGAACGAGTCTTTGGTCACTGCGGAGTTGACTGACAGATTAGCATTTATTTCCCTTTGACCGTAAGTCATTCTAGCGTACCTTCCAGCTCGGCTTTTCACCTCGTTTCTGCCTTTTACTTCTTCAGGCTTTTAACCCTTTGTTTATTGGACCTAGTTTACTGAACTGGGATTTTCACCCGCACAACTATCACATATATCCATGATGCCAGTGGTGGCTAATATTCGGATCCCTCCTATTTTGCCATTTTCCATCTCAGAGTCGTATGTCCAAGGATCGGCTGGTTCTAATACCACTTGATACAAATCTATCCTATACAAGGGAAATATCAAGCTCGATAATATTCCTGGGATAGAATTCCACAAAAGAATTTGTTCAAGTATGAAAATTCACATGGAACCTCATAAAACACTAGTTAGTGTCATACCTAAACAAGGTGGAATATTTGACAACCAATCAATAGTAGGCAATGATCCCTCTATAGAACCAAGTAAACTTACCTCATTCAGGTTTAGATCTTGTAGTGAAGGAGGACTCTAGTCACTATATTGCGTTTTTCATCCTTCTTTCTTTTGGTCGTTTGGAGATTTAAAAGAACAACTACTTCCACAAAAGAAGTTTATTCATACAAACCATATATTAATGTACTACCAACACAAACAAATTTTACAAGAATTGATGACAACACAACGAAACAAATAAAAAATAATATTTCCATCATGTTCAAAGGCTACACTGATGCAGACAGGTAAGATGTAACAAGTGAAAAGGTAACAGGCTTCTGCTTCTTGTATTCATTGTACCGCAAAAAGAAGTAACCCAGGTAATTAAACTCAATTGGAGACATCCTTGCCTGTTCCACCAAATTTGTACAAGTTACATTAGCTGAATACAAGTTGGTTCCGTTACCAACGTTAATCAATATACAATATGGTTTATAAGTTGAATATAATTTGGTTCCGTAATCAACATTAAGCTAAGTTGGTTCCGTTATCAACGTTAAGCAGTATATTATATGGTTTATAAGTGTACCTGGATGATTGCCCATACTGCCCAGTACAAATGAGATGCTAACTTATAGGCATCTGTCTCTATGAAGACTGATTCCACTTCAGCGATACCGACCTGTTCACACAAGCAACATATATATTCTTTAGCTTTGCAATAAGGCAACACATATCCATCTCTAGAAGGTACAAACTCCATATCCATCTCTAGGAACACGACATTTACATGCTAAGAATATCATTATTCCTAAACTTTAAGTAGAAACAAACAAGCAAATGTATGGAGAAAATCATGCCTGAACTATGGACCCAACTTACTCCCATTTAGACTTTTAATTTTTTTTCAAACTGCGCTTACATGTTTTAGAGAGTAGTTTCACATTTATAAGAAAAAATATAGAACATTTTCATTTGCTCATAATATACTTTTTCAAACTGTAAACTTTTAAACCAAATGCAAATTTTTGCGTATCTCCGTTTGCATTTGGTTTTTGAAGGAAAATAACACTATGTTGACATGTAAATGCTAAAGCAAATACAAAAACCAATCAAGGCCTTAGTAATCATAAACATAAACTTCTGGGATGTATTTGTGTCATAGCGAACTGGAAACCAAACTTTCTGGACACTCTTACTAATCAACAGATTGTTACCCCAATTTTAACTTATATGATATATTTTGTTGAGAAACTCGGCCACGGATTACTATCTCCATAAAAAAAAACCTTTACTGTTTCCAACCGCCTAGTATGTTCTTACCTCGTCTGGGTTGTCTGGCTGTAAGTAATGCTTGATGAAATGATATTGTTCTTCTTTACTTGGGTAGCTACAAAGCAACCAAAACAAGAAATTATGTTCCAATCGTTTATTGGAAACTATTAGAAACTATAGAGAAGTCAAAAGGATATTGAACATACAAGCTATAATCACAGTCGTATCCTGCATATTCATTGAAATGATTTCCGATGTCGAAGCCTCTATAGTTGTATGATCCATACTCGAAATCAATCAGGTATAGTTTCTCTAAACATGGAGGCACAGAACCAAGTTAGAAACTAAAAAGCATCAATATTTAGGATACAGAAGAAGATAACAAACCTAAACAAAAAAAAAATGTGTTCAAAAGATCATTGTTACGCAACTCTTGAAGGCAATTTTGGGATCTTGTACAACACCATCACCACTAAGATTAATCATGAAATGGAGTTTTGCGCATAACAAAGTTACCCTAAGTTTTTCAGCGCTATGTGTGTCTTTCTATTTCTTCTCAGCAAATGCTTTCAGCTGAGAAACAAATACAGAAAATAAGGAATTTTGTTACCTTCTTCCTCATTCAGCATAAGGTTTCCCGAAAGCAAATCGTTATGAGCAAACACCACAGGTGCATTAAGTACGCCTGTGAATTCCTGTTCAATTATCAGAATCAGCAAATACTGTCAAACCAACACAGAATAAAGGGTTAGCATGCACCACCAATCACTAACAGAAATGGCTTAGATTATAGAAAGAAGCATTAGCAAATATTTGAACAAGTTACTGCACAAGATAAGAATGAAAGAACCACGTCTCCTACATCAGTAATGTGGCTACAGTTAAGCACATCACAATTGTTTGTGTGCAACAAAGATGACTACAAATTCGAACATGAAAGATTTACAATTCAGTGTGTTGTCTGGTTTATGTGGTAAATCAAATTCGCACCCAGGAGAACTTGACAAGTAGTATCTTAAAACAACAGAAATCAAGTACCATAAGAAATCATAAACACATACACAAGGCAGACATAAGAAAATCTTTACTATGAAAAAGGTAATACCCTTAGCTCAATAATTTCTTTATGCAGTTCTTCAAACGAAATTGTCTCAAAGAGCTTCTGCCTATGAGGTTCCTCAAACCTAAGAGTAGAGGCTGCAAGTAAAGGTACATGGCAGAGATGGAAAAATACATAAGAGCTGATTTGTACCAATATTGGTGGTTTATATAAGATATAGCCAACACTTCATCAAAGAAAACAAAATTTAGAACAATAGTCAAAAAAGAAAAAACTAAAAAAAAAAACCTTTTTCAAAGAACTTCAAGATATCAACCCACAGTTGAGGTTCTTTGGAACCTGGTATTTCCACTTTATGAAACTTTCCAAGCTCTTTGGCAATTTCAGCAGCAATCTTTGGCTGTCTCATGTCTGCCCACAAGAAGAGAGAAATGAGATTCATTTGAAGTCCATGAAACTAAATACTAATGAGTAGCACGTATGTAAACAGATGAAACATGAGACTGGAACGTCCACATTTTATAGAGATGTTCCACCCATTTAATGAGGAGCATTGCCAAATCTTAACTTCCTTCAGTTTAATTCATATTATATAAGTATTTTACATAACCAAGATAAACCGAATTAAGGATTGCAGGTTATCAGATTTTTTTTTTTTTGTAACAGTCAAACTTTCACTTGATTTTGTTAACCATGCGAAACTTTGCAGGTCATCCACTTAACAACAAGAATATTTTCTTTTTCAAGAAACTTTCAAGAGGCATTTTATTCCGCTACAAGAATTTTAAATGCCTACCTGATGGGTCTAAGGTTCGTGCATTGATGAATGATTGCACCATGCCATTTCCAAATCCACCAAGCAACTTGGCACCAAATCCGGCAGCCGAGAGATACTTGATAGCCTATTGAAGACATGAGAAGAAAATAACAAAAAAGACAAAAGATAAAACTTCAAGTGATGCAAAAGAATAATTGGAAACATAAGCAGAGAAAACCTTTGATAATTAAAAAAAAAAATCCAGCGAAAACTCTGGGATGTTCCCTAAGGCTCATGCTTCGAGTTGATATCACTAGAAGACAGATAATTCAAATAACAGAAATTCTTGGTAACGCAGACTAAAACATCAAAAACACAGATCAGACATGAACAAATGACTCGGTGCACACAAGGGTAAAGGACTTATCATATATTGAAAGAAGGGAAAGTTTATTAATAAATTACCTGTAGCTCTCTCTCCCGGTTAATAACATACTCCGTGTTAGGCCCATAGAGTCGCACTGTAACAGACACTTCTCTATCAGTGTCTTCCTTCACAGAAACCTTCAGCACTGCCATCATGAAAAGATGACATAAAAGTAAGAAAATAAAACAATTGAAACCAAAACATTGAACCAAGGTAGAAGATAAGCACTGACATGTAATACTGCAAACTCGGAAACGAAATTACGTGATGATTTCCTTCCAAAAAGAAGAGAAACATAAATGTATTGTGAAAACTCACATAGATTTGTGATGCCTCCAGATACTCTCTCGACAGAGAAGAGTGAATCATCAAGCTCTCTCCAATTCTTGAACAGATCTTTACATAACTCTCTGTTAAACATTACACGATTCAAGAAATAATCAATTTGAACACAAATAAAACGGTTCAAGATACAATACTCATGCCATTCGTCTTCATTTTTGACTAATCCGCCAAGAAAACGAAATAATAACAAGAATATGAGTCACAACAAGTGGTCTTTATCAGTTTTTGTTTTTATATGTTATTTTAGTCTTATCAGTTTTCAAGATAAGGAAGCTTTACTGTGTCATCAAAAGCACTTTACAACAACTTCCTCCATAACATACAATCGAAGCGGGAGAAAAAAAAAAGAACCAATAACGCAATTTCTAGGTCGACCTAAGAAACAAAAAATCTCCTAAGAAACACAAAATCTCCATAGCTAAACAAATTCTCCTCCGAAATCGAAAAATGAAGAAAAAATTCCCAAATATACGGAACTAGCCACAAACTTCAACAGTCGAATCAATCGATGGTGAAGATTAGAGAGAGAAAAGCGAACATGATGCAAGGAATCATAACGGGGAGAGGTAAAGATGTGTCGACGATAAACGAAGAATATGGAATCTGGGAGGAAGCATTGTTGTTGCCGCTAGCTTCATCTTCGGCTTCCAATATTGCCCAGATATTCTTCGCAGCTCCCATTTTTGTCAACGTTGGAATTGATCTCCTCCTTTCTACAATAAGATTCTCTTTTCCAGAGCTCAATTTCTGATTCTGTTTTCCCCAAATTTTACGCGTCTTTTGGCTTAAGCCATATGTTTGTCGCCATTAGAATTTTGATATCAGTCACATGCCGTATAAGTTTGGAATTGGGATAGTTTGACTTCTATTATGAAATTTGTAAACCGAATTAAATCGGACTTAATTGCCTCGGATGTCACTTCAAATTGGGTTCATTGGTTTTTGTCACTTTTTTTTTTTTCCTTCTTGTCGGTAAAATGATAATTTTACTCCTCCCACCTATTAGTTCGTGTACTATACACAGACTAACTCGCGCAGTACTCTACGGGGCAAAACCAAAAAATCAACAGGTAAATAGTAAAATAAGTGTTAGTTTGCAAATTAAATTGGGAAAGTGCTAAAAAAACTAATAGATATAAATAAGTGACAATTCATGCAAATGATTCATTAAATAGTTGGTCGAGTTTTGTTAAAAGAAATTCATCAGAAATGAGATTTTTAAGTGATTTACAAATTAAGTCACTTTTATGACTTTTTATAACAAAAAAAACATATTTGATTCTTGGTGTAATTTTGTGAGTTTTTAGGGATGTGAAAAGTCAGAGAAGCCTTTCAATTACAATTGTTGTTTCTCTTTCACCTCAAATTAAACCACGACACTCCAGCGACTCCGACAGCTTCCGGCGATGCGAGAAACCACGACCCTTCCGTTACAATTATCGGTGTGAATTCCCAACTAGAGGCGGGCACTCTAACTCCGGCGGCCAGAGGCGACCTCTCTAATTATGTAGCTGGAGGCGAAAAATCTCGGAGATAGGGGATGATAAAGCGGGACAAAATATATGAAATTAACGGCGACGGAACAAGCATGTCTCTACCTCTCCTACATCATCATCTTCGTTTATTGAATTTGGTCGAGGGAATTCAACGCTTTTATTGGGTAATGCTATTTCAAATAAAGATTAGGATCTGAAATTAGGGGGGGTTTTGAAAGCGGCGGACGGATGTTTAGTCATCGGAAGACGGATGTTTCTGGACAACAAGTGTTATTAATTGTACATGGATGGGATGTAGATGATGGATAGGGGTATGATGACGATGGATGGGTGTTTGCAGAAGATGGGAGGTGGATTGTAGATGGTGGAACAAAAAAATATGTGGGGGGGGGGGGGGGGGG
>PKMM01003507.1:605927-758807 GCA_002933915.1 Eutrema heterophyllum | reverse complement strand
GGGGGGGGGGGGCTTTGAAAGTAGTTAGTCGGATGTTTAGTAATCGGCGGACGAATATTTGTGGACAATAAATGTTATTAACCGGAAATGGATGGAGGTTTGTCGATGATGAATGGTAGATGATGTCTTCTGACTGATTGTAGATGATGGATGGCATAAAACGGATGCAGTCAATAGATTCTGGATGGAGCGGGAAAACGAGAAATGTGTGAGGCCCAATTTTTTCCTTTTAATCATTGTTGTCTGTTTCATAGTAAATGCTGAAGATCGGATGGCTGATAAGAAGACATCTATAACGTGGTAGATAAACGTTAAATCTTACATCTAGATTAAAGTTATAAACATGATTAGGGTAAATATGTTGATTGCTTCTGTTTTAGTAGAGATTTTCTGTGGAGGACGGACAAAGTTTGTTCAGGTTTGTTTTCTTCCCCAATTTTCTGTCTTGAGCTTGTGGATATAATTTCGGTGGACATAAAAAGAGCGTAATGTAGTGTTTTGATGTTGTCGTTGAAGGTATGGATGAGCATTGTATGGTCATCTGTGGTGAGTGGATGTGGTCGACATAGTGGAAGTGGGATTTTGTTATAGATAAACAGAAGATGTCAAGGATAGTTCCACTTCGGGCAGGCATTAGTATAGGTGAGTTAAAAAAAAAAGGTGCTAAGTGAATTCTTTGTTGATGGCGGTGAAGGAGTGTCTGTCACTTTGAGTTATTGGCCCTCTAATAGCATGGGACTGGCAACATGTATCACAACTCCTCTGGTTATGGTAACCACCGAAGGTGCCATTGGTTTCTTCCTAAAACATTTCTATGTTTTGTCTTTGCTCAATCTATTTGCTAAGTTTGATGGTGGGAAGAAAAGTAAAGACCATAATGAGTCTGTAGATGGTGGTAGTGGGTTTAAGACCCCAGTTTCAAGAAGAAACCTTCAGAGTGATTATTTGGATGCTCTTACCGGCGGCAAAACCCCAATTTCACAAAAAAAAAGGGCTTAGTGAGAGAGAGGGTGATGGTTTTGTGTTTAACACACCGTTTTCGACAAGTGGAGGGCGGAGTGAGCCGGGGATTTTGCTAGTTTTTAGAAAGTGAGAGTTTGGGTATGAACAAGGCACTGGATATGATAAGAATATTGGGAATGTGACTAGCTCACGGTCGAAAACGATGCCGCAGTGCGAAGAAGATGATGAACTCTTAAAACATGCAAAGATGTTTGAGGATATTTTTAAGAGTGAGAGTGGGAGAGTGAAAAGGAATGACAGTCTTGAGGGAGTGGCTTTTGACTTGGATGGAACTTTGTGTTCAGATAGTGATGAGGACGAGGCTGGCGATACAGCATCCGAGGATGTCATGACTCATGAGTATGCTAAAGAGTTTTGGGAACCATTTTTAGATTAGCAATATGGGGGTTCTAATGCGGCAGAGGTTATGTGCGGTCCAGTAGATCCCGCAGACAAGTCATGGGATGGGGTGGCTGTTGGTGACACCATATTGTTCTCTACAAATGATGCGTTTGACCACACTGTGTGGGTGGGTGAAGGGATGCCTCCCATGTACAATAAGAAAGATGAGATACCTTCTGCCTCTGGATGGACAGCTCCATGTGGTCAACCTCGGATGGACAGAGATATCAATACCTACCTCACCCACCCAAATCTCCTGAAAGCAAGGTTGAATCCATGCTTGAACAGATTCTTGAGGGACAGCAGAAGATGGCAGTAGACTTTAATAGGAAGATGGATGCTATGTACACAGACCTAAATGGAAAAATTGAAGCTCTTAGCATTCATCAGAAGAGGCTGGAAACTCAGGTCGCTCAGACTGCAGCAGCTGTCAAAGGAAAGATGGTTCATGCACATAATGAACACGTCAATGCAATCACCTTAAGAAGTGATGAAGAGGTCGATCCAGGAGTGAAAATTGGCCTAATTGCAAAGAATCTCGTCGATCTTGCTGAAGATGACGACGATGAGGCTCCCGAAATCGCCACAGTATCAATCGATACCACCCAGCATCAGTCGATACCCGTCCAAGGATCTGCCAAAGACGTTACGAAACAACAAGCATCGACCGACACCAGCCAGTGTCGATCGACACTAGTGCAAATACTTTCACGGGACATCTCAAGCCCTCGTGTGTCGATCGATACCCACCCTGTATCGATCGACACTGGCCCTGCAGTCGAGAAGACACCTGATGTGACGCCAGAAAGGGTTTACAAGCCTAAGGTACCATACCCTCGACCACCTAGACATCTCATGAACCCTATTACTGCGGAGAAGTTGCTCGCTTTTGAGAAGATGGTCATGAGGATTCCCCACACTATATCTTTTGAAGAAGCTTTTGAAAACCGTCCTTTGGAGTGTTACTTCCGAAATTGCAGAGAAACTGAGGAAGAGATCAAGACACTCTTTATCAAAGCCAGAAGTACACCACCTCCGATGAAACAGCTGATTAAGAGGGAAGACCCAGGAAAATTTTCAGTTCCATGCTCTATCTCTGGAGTTGAATTCAAAGAGTCTCTCGTTGATTCAGGGTCTAGCATCAATGTCATGTCAAGGGCAATTGCAGAGAGGTTGAGAATTGATATAAGATCTCCCAAGATGTCTCTTACATTTGCGAACTCCTCCACCTCAGTCCCATACGGTACAATCCCTGATTTGCTGGTTAAAGTAGGAGATTGTCTGGTTCCTGCTGATTTCAGGTTGTGTAGATGAGTGCAAGATCTAGTACGCCTTTGATTCTTGGAAGACTGTTCATGGCTACAGTTGGTGCAGTTATAGACACGCCCACTAAGAGAATCTCGTTCTCATACATTGACAAGGAGATCTCCTATACAGCCATCCCTTCTGGAAGAGCTCCCAAACATATCTCTTGCATCACCGTTGTTACAGGAGAGACGTTGATGGTTGATCTTTTGGATGAGCCTTATGATGAGCCAAATGTCATAGACGTTTTAGATGGTCCTTCTATCATCACGAAGAGAGACATCACAACGGCTAAGGCAAAGAAGAAGGTAAAGAGCAAAAGAGTCGAGGGTGCTACCTATGTGACTCTAACCCCTCAGAAGTGTGATGGAGATTCGATTGAATATAAGGTGAAGTGCAAGGGGACTTCAAAACCATTCTCTAAGGCTAGAGTTATTCTTACTTCGGAGCTGAAAGAGAAAGGAAAGGAAGTTGTGGAGAGCATGTTGAGCAGAACTCTGAAGCTGCATGTTGCCTGGGAGTAAGTTCTCAATTTTCTCATGACTGATCACCTGAGCCAAAGTCAAGCTAATGACTAAAAACAAGCGCTTAGTGGGAGGCAACCCACTGGTAAGTCTGTACATACGTTTTTCTATTTTTGTTTTTGGTTTTGTGTATTGTGTTTCACGTGCAGCAGATTCAGAAGAGCAATATCGATCGACACCCACCCGGTATCGATCGACACCATTCACATGACAAAGGAGTTGGGTAATTCTTAAGGGACCGTGAGGTACATATCGATCGATGTCAAAATTGCATCGACCAATATCCCTTGTATCGATCGATACCAGCATGGTATCGGTCGATACCCATCACCCAGCTACGTCTCCTTCGATTTTCACCAATCCACTCAGCTCTTCTGTTTTTTCTTTTACCAACTCTAGGCTAGATAACACTGGGGACAGTGTTGTTTAAGTCTGGGGGAGGTAGTTGCTGACATTGTGTTTGTTTTTCTTAGCGTCAGTCGTTTTTGTGTCAAATTTGTTTTATTGAGTCAAAACCTGTTGGAGATTATGATCTTGTTCTTGAATCTACTGTTTTGACTTTGCTTCTGAGTGTCCATTGTTACAGAATCAGTTACAGATCGACTAATGAAAAATCCAAAGGCTGACCAGTTAACTAGAAGACACCCATGTTTCCAGCAAAGTTCATTCAAGCATGAGCCAAATTTTTGCACTTCATCGATGTGGTTAGTGTTCATAGAGCTTGATTCCTCATTCATATCTGACAAAGGAACCCATGTGTTTAAAGTAATGATATCTCTCTCCCCTGTTATTAAAGTAATGATATCTCTCTCCCCTGTTATAAGTTAATAAATAAGAGCATAAAAGATGAGATGATTTTCTCCTAAGTAGAGGGTTAGGAATGTTTCCAGCGATCCCATTATTCTACTTGGTGAGGAATGATCACACAAAGGTTGGAAGCGAGGCTAGGATTTTCCTATGATGCCATTATTCGCCTACACCCTTTGATACATTGAAAGGGGAAGAACCGGGGATTCGGTGGCAAACACCATTAGTACTCGCGTCTCAAACCTTGATTTGTATATGCGAATAAATAAAAAATATAAAAAAAAAGAGAAAGCATGAAATGAAATAAGTCTGATGGAGAGGAAACAATACCAAAAAGTGTGAAAATTGGGTGGTTCTTTTGTCATGATATTGTATGGGAAAGAGTCTAGAAGGTTCTTGGCATTGATTACAGCGATGAAACTGGCGATGAAGGCTTGGATGGATAATGTTGTGAAATAATGTGTGAAGTCTGGGAAGCTGCGAATGTCTACGGAGAAGTACATGGTGGTTAGATCTGGAACTGGTAAAGTGATGAGAAGACATTAGGAAAAATGGTCATTGCAATGTTTCAAGAACAGGTGAGTCTTCGTTGTTTTCAAACTTCTTTCTCTGGTTTGGTTTTCTGTTTGCTTGAGGGGCTAAGTCTGGGGGAGTTGATATATCATGGTTTTTACCCCTTTTTGACCATGATATAAGTCCGTTTTATAGAGTCTTTCTACTATTTTGTAGTGTTTTAGAGTCTTTTACAGGTTTTAGCATGTTTGGAGCATAATTGGAGATATTGGAGTTTTCTGGAGCATTTTGGAGCAAAGCAGAAGTTCGTGTAGCTGAATACCTGATTTGAAGCCTGTGTATCGACCGACACCACCTGGTGTCGATCGATACTGACACCATGAAGGAAGGAACGTGACTCACTGCCCGAATATCGATCGATACCACTTATGGTATAGGTCGATACCGTCGTCCATGGAAAAGGAAACGCGACTTTTTACAAGTCTGGAGAGTTTGCACCTTGGTCCAGAAGTCATTAATAATTACAAGAAGCCCCAAAACGTGAGGATTATAATTAGGTTTTTCAACCACTTTTGTTGGCTAAGCTTTATTTTACTCTGGTTTCTGTGAGAGAGGGGAGACAAGTCTGAAACTCTGTTCGCCTGAGAGAAGATTTCGAACCCTTGTTTTACTCTCTTCTATTTATTTGATTTGATGATCTATTCAATCATGTTGCTTGTTTCAATCTCCATGTATGAGTAGATCCATTGTTAGGTTCAGGGTTCTCATAAGGATTTTCTCTGAATGTTAGGTTAATTAGTTAATTAGGATTCACCATCTGAATTAGTTCTTCACCATAGGTTGTTCTCATAGCTAAATTTAGGTTGACGAATCTGGAACTTAGATCTTAGGATAATTGATTAGGCACGAGAGTGCGATTAATTACCTGATAGAACTTAAGGTGAACTTAAGGTGAGCAAAATAACTATTCGCAAAGAGATTTGGTTTAGTTGTTTTGTGAACAAATCAAACTTGAACTAAAAGCTGGTTTAGACTTTAGGATTCGCAAAGAGATTTGAAATTCTAGGATTTAGACTTAGATAGTTTTCGCAACGAGAGTTGGTTAGCTATACTTTAGTGATTTGAGTTCAAGAACCGCGCTAAATCTGAATCATGTTAGTTAGTTTATCTACATTCATTGAATTTCTGAGAAATACCCCGAGCCTATCTTCTTTACAATTGACTTAAAACTTGTTTAATTTACGTACTCCTATTTAATTACATTGTTTGGTTTAGCTTAATTCGAGTCTATATAATCTATTGTGTGACTTTCTTGAGTTCTTGTGTTCGACCCCTACATATACTACAACGACTGTTTTAGTACTTATAGGGTATTAATTTGAGCATATCATCCCTCTGAAGAAAATACCCAGCAACTGAACCTTAGTGAACCCGTGATGTGGACAATCTCTCCGATATGATCTGAATCTGATCCAAGTAGCCTTAAACGCCTCAGTTGGTCCTTGAGAAAACTAGGAGATCTTGTTCATGAGCTCTTCGGATCTCGCATCATCATAAAAATTGTTCAGGAACGCGTTCTTAGTCTCTTCCCAAGTAGTCAGTGATCCAAGAGGCAACTGCTGCAGCCAGTAAGCTGCATCCCCACCAAGAGAATATGGGAAAAGCTTACAGAAGAGGTAATCGTTGGACACTCCATTGTACTTCATGCTAGTGACCAAGTCCTCAAACCTCTCAATGTGATCCATGGGGTGCTCATGAGGAAGACCATGAAAATGATACTGACCCACAAGAGTGAAGTATGCAGGTTTCAGCTCAAAGTCATTCCTCTGAAAAGCAGGGGGGCGAATCGCTAATCGATTGGCATAGAACTGATCAGGCCTGTTATACTCTCCAATTGTTCTACCACGATCAACCACATCATTCCCAACATTCCCAGCGATAATCTCCTCAACAACAGCTGGAGGGACAATGATGTTTCCATCTCCATCAAGTCGTTGCCCCCTCTCATTGCACAAATGACCCTCTTGGTCTCTCAAAGTTCCAGCATCATCACGAACCAAAAACCACTGGATTGTTCATCTATGCTGGCGTCTTTGCTTTCCTATTTGTGCGTTAGCTTGCCAGAAAGGTTTGAATCAGGTCGTTCGGATGTCAGGTTCAGGAGTTATGGCCAATTTACTAAGTGTATGTCCATATGTACCAACCCATTTCCAAGCGGTACAAATGATCGGCATGACACCAGGGATTTGTACCGACCCAAGACTGGTCGGTACAAATCTCTCCAACCAAACTTCACTTCCATGCCGGCCAAATTCCACCTGACGTGCATCGTTCGTCTACAACAACACCGACCCGTCCTTAAGCGCTATGGCATGCTCGGCATCGATCCTCAAAGTTCAGTACCGACCTGTCCTGGTGCGGTACAATTGCTCAGTACTGGGGCAAATATTAGTACTGACCTACCCTAGCTCGGTACACTTGGTCGGTACAAAACCACTTCCTAATCCGTCCTTGTGATGCCAGCTGAAGTGACTCAAAGATCAGGCCAAATGAAGAACTTACACTCAAATTTAGCTTCGGAAGTCTTCATAAAAGTTGTAGATGATTGAGTTATCTGCCTTCTGGAGGTGGTTGCATGTCATTCTGATCCGTGGTTAGAAAGGTACATCACATTTATCAGAGACATGTCTGTCTGGCGTCCAAATGAGTGCTACTCCCAATACGACTTCTGAAAGATCAACCCATACGAAGGGTTTCCAATCCGATTCAGCTTCTACGTTCTTCATGAAAGTCGTAGATATATGAGTTATCGGTATGACACCAGGGACTCCTGTGCGGCACACTCCGACCGGTATGACACCAGGGACTTGTGCCGATCTACTGTACCGACCCATGACTGGTCGGTACAGACCACCAGAATCAGCCAAAAACCAGTTTTGGTCGGGTCAACACCCGGTGTGTTCCGGGTTGACCCGGTTCGCCCTTTTTGCTTTAAATACTCTTGAAACCTAATTTTTGTAGCAAGCTTTCTTATTTCTAGAGTTGGGTTTTATCCCAAACTCCTTCTTATGATTTTGGAGAGATTTTGATTGTTCTTCATACAAATGCCACTCTAGAGAAGATTTTTTCACCCCTTATCTTTTATTTAATGCATTCTCTTTATCTTTATGTCTTTTCTCTTGTGTTCTTCATGTTCTTTAGACTTTAGACTTTTTGTTAGATTTTGGTTTGCTTGATTTTGATGGTTAGATGATGATGAATTAGGTTGATCCTTGTTAGATCCTTCACATATGTTAGCTCTTAATGCTAGATTTAGATTGAGAGATCAAATCTAGAACTAAGGCATTTCACGCTCGAGAGGTGTTCGATGAAATGCTTAAACCACGCCTTTTGTGAGCTTTTCACATCCTTGCTAATGAGAGTTGATGTCAAGGGTGATTAGTGAACTAATTGGGATTGTTTATTAATGCTCATGGATCATCTAATTGCAAACGAAAGTTTATGTCAATTAGGTGATTAGTGAAGTGATTAGTGCCATGAGAATGGATTAGTCATATTTATGAATCCCATGTTCTAGGATAGTGTTTAATGCAATCTTTGTCATCATTATTTGATTGTTAATCATTTATTTGATAGTTTATTCCATGATCCAACACTTCTATCTTTTGTTTTCTTTCTTGCATTTTACTTTCTTAATCTAAAAACATAAAAATCCAAAACAATTTCTCTAGCTTAAGTCATTTCTTGCATTCCTAGTGTGTTGTTCTTTGAGCTTCCTTGGATTGATCCTCTTGTACTACAATGATATGAGTAGACTTGAGTAATTGATTAAGACTCCAAAAAGTCTATCATCAGATTCCCAGAGGTCGAATATTACCCAAACCCTGGAATTTTGATGGTTTGGTAATATTAGACCTCCGTGAGTCCTTTCAATCTCATCTCCGATTATCTCCGGATTATCAGTATTACGACGATTTAAGACTAATTCGTCGTAAACCCTTAACCAGAAAATTTATTTCCCGGTTTGGTGTTTACGACGACATTACGACGATTTAAGACTAATTCGTCGTAATGTCGTCGTAAACCCTTAACCGGAAATTAAAATTTTTTGGTTTAAGATTTACGACGACATTACGACGATTTAAGACTAATTCGTAGTAATGTCGTCGTAAACCCCAAACCCTAAATTTTAGGGTTTAGGGTTTAGGGTTGAAATATGTTGTATATGTTTGGTTTTCATCGTTTAGCTTGTTTTACATAAGTTCTTTACTCATTGTATAAAAATATTACCCGTTTCAGAAAAATCAATTCCTTTATATACATCATCCATGTTTCGAATAAACTTATAATAAGAAACGCTATACATTATTATGTAAGATAAAGAAATTTTCCATATATTAGATTCAATCGTCGTTATTGAATTTGTTGTTTACTTTGAGATGTCTTGGATGCACAAATATACTTCGTTAATACACGACGGATTTGTATATTATAATTTAGGGTTTAGGGTATAGATTTGTTATATTACCATCGAATTTACGACGAATCCGTCGTAAAATCATCGTAAATTACCATCGAATTTACGACGGCAACAAACTCTATATATACGATCTCAGATTTCTCTTCCTCGCTCATAATCCCCAATCTCCCTCTCTCTCTACCAGCCCTTTCTCTCTCTAAGGTTTTTTTTTTTTAATTAGATATAGAATTGTAATTATTAGATAGGATTGAAATTATATAGGATTGTAATTAGATAGGATTGGAATTAGATAGGATTGGAATTACATAGTTGCGGAAATTATTAGATTATATTTTTAATATTCGTTAATTAATTTTATATAATTTTGTACATATATATGGCGCCACGTAGAACTCACTATCGCCAGTTTATGGTGGGTGGTGATTCGGGACCGTCGGAGTTCCCGTCATCTTCTGCCACACCGTCCGCGGTTCCGGATTCTGGGTCCGCACCGGCGCTGCCGCCACCTCCACCTGCGCCATCACCAGCACCTCGACCTCCGTTGTTTTATGCGGAATTGACGATCGGAGATATTTTGCAGTCGCCAGGTCATGATGGTTTACCCCGGTTAGATCAGCGACGGACGCCTAACACTTTTTGGTACGTAATCTTATTATTTTTTTTCTTCTTTTTTTGGTAATTATATTTTTTACTGATAATTGTAGTTTTATTTCTCAGGTTTAAGGAAGATAACAAAGTCGGCCGGAGTGTGTCTGACACCATTAAAGCCTATTTCGAGGAGCCTCACCACAACTGGTATGCGGTTCCGGATGACGTTGTCAAGACGTGGTTCAAATGTTTAGCGGTAATTTATTCGCTTCAATTTTTTTTTTTAATGATATCGTTTCTAATTTTTTTTTGTCGGTTTTATAGCAAAAATGGCACTGGGGTATTGGGATCAACGAGATGGTCAAGACGCAGTTTAAGAAGAAGGGAAAATTGCGGCTCAACAATACCGTCTCCGACTGGAAGAGGAAGTGGGAGGTTGATGGCGATGAGGCAAAGCCCCCATACATGTCTTCCGAAGTTTGGAACGGCCTGAAGACCTACTGGATGAATCCGGATTCGCAAGAAGTGGCCGCTAAGTGTTCGACTTCTCGGAACACTGTCGGTCCAAACGGTCTTCCGGCGGTTATGCCGCATACTTCGGGTCAAACGTCTTTTGCGGGAAGGCGCCTTCAAATGGTAATTGCTTCCCGTTAATTTCTATTTTTGTGATTTTAATTACTATTAATTAAAATTAACCATTAACCGTTTATTTTGTTTTTAATGTCATTTGGTTAGGCAAACGGAGGCGAACTCCCTCCAATGACCAGAGTTTTTGAGGAAACTCACAAAAAGAAAGACGGCTCTTTTCTGGATCCTCGAGCGGAGAAGGTCTACAATGACGTCCATGCAAGGATCGCCCAGATCCACTGCGGCTTTGACCACAGCCCAGATGGACGAGATATATGAAGAGGTAATAATAATCAAATAATATTTTTACTGAATTATTTTGTATTTAATTTATTAAATTTAACGTTTCTTTTTTGAAGGTTGCCCCGAAGAAAAAGACAGAATTTTAGGGATGGGATCGATCAGAGAAAGTGTCGTCGCCTCGTCTTCCTCGCGTCTTCCGTTCGACAATCCGGTTGAGTTGCGGAACGAGTTGAACACCGCGCACTCCGAGATCAACACTTTGCGGGCAAAGCAGGTGGTATACGATGAGAAGATCCAAGTCTACGATAAGACGATCAACTCGTACAACTCGCTCTTCGATATTCTTGCCGCGAGTAACCTGACTTTGGCGGAAGCAGCAGCAAGAGCAGCAGCAGCAGCAAACATCGATACATCGATTTTACATCGAATTCAAATTTACATCGATTTTACATCGATCTATAGTTTACGACGAATTTACATCGATTTAACTTTACATCGGTTTACCAACGAATGTACATCCTTATATTACGATGGATTACCGATTCAAAAATTCGAGAAATCGATGTAAAATCGATGTAATGTTGCGACATCTTTACAACGAAAAACCAACGAGGTAACTTTCGTCGTAATGTCGTTGTAAATTTACATCGATTTTACGACAGGTTATTTACGACGATTTTACGACGATTTTTGTTCGTCCTAGTGTTTACGACGGATTTACGACGATTCTCGAGTAACGACGATCATTTTACGACGATTTGGCAATCGTCGCTAATCCGTCCAAAAGTCTGTTTTACATCAATTTTACATTGATTCTGTCCGTTGTAAACGACCTGTTTTCTTGTAGTGAGAGTGCCCTTGGCCTTCTTGCTCAACACCATCTTTCCGCCCTCAAACCGTTAATATAAGAGAGTGTCCGCGACCAGCTTGTATCAACATACTAGGATCATATCACCATCTGGACGCCCTAGGGAGTTACGTTATCCCTCAACAAGCGAAATTCCAGCAAGTATCAGCCTTTATAGTGTAGTTGTAGTTATAGTTGTAGTTTAGTAAGCTTACAAAATGTCAATGTTTTATTTTTACAGGTTACACGGGTGAAGAAAACGGTGCCAAACAAGTGTACAAAGTGTAGGATATCAGGACACAACAGGACGAGGTGCACCAATCCAATTTGAAGAATTTAGTATGGGTAGAGGTAGTTTTTTGGAAACTTTGGAAGTCAAAGTTTGTATTTTTTTGGAAGTATTTTGGGTTGGCTTATAAGAAGTTAGTATGGCGTTTGTTTAGGGGTCAGCCAGCTAAATAGTTTACCCACATTTTGAATGGGTTATGTATTTGCGGCTTAGGAATATTGATGCGGGTTGTGTATTGTTTAGTGGTCAGACCAGTTTTGTTTTGATGATTTTGACTAATTTGTATGTCCACGAAACATTATCCACTAAATGGGAATATGCAAAACGCTACAATCGTGGTCCACATATATATGTCCATGAATTTGGTGATTAAGAGAATGGATGCATGGACATGGACTAGTGTGCGAAATTGAATTTTGTAATATGAAATTACTGGTGTTTCGTGAATTCTGTAATAGCAATTCTGGTCTAGAAATGTAGAAGCAATATAAAAAAGAAAAAACAAAACTCCTTTGTTGTGGAGGTATGGGGTTCCAAATATATTGTGGATACCAATTTGTGGATATGATTTGCTAATTGGTTTGTATGAATCTGGGATTAGTAGGCTATGACAAAAATTGATAATAAAAAGTGCATGAACATGAGGTTTGACACGATTCTATAAATAAAAAGCACATACATAAGGCCTTATAAAGACCGACCAAAAACAAACAAAAGCATGGCCTAATAAGAAATGGTCCAAAAAAACTATAATAAGGCCATTTAAAAGTAAAAGACAACATCAGCAATCATTTGAAGACAGAGTACACTAATAAGGCCATTCCAAAACATGATAGGTATGGTTTCACATAAAAGAGATGTCTCTAGTTTCCAAAAGCAAGAGTTGCAGACCTTATCATCGAGATGCCATCCCCAATTATTTGTTGAACATCCACGTTTCGAGCCCGCTTTACTTAATTTCAACAGATGTTTTCGTTGAACGAACTCTACCGATAGAGGATATGGCTAGCTTCGTCTATCGGAGTTTTTTTATGGCCGTTCTCAGACCGACGACGTCTTCACGGAGGATGTGAGCGACCGAGCAGAACCCATTGTCGGTGCCTTCCATAACTAAACGAAGCATGGTGAAACAATACTTGGCCATCATGCCACCTCGTTGACCGCCTTCCCCGAGCATAGCAAGCCCATCATCTAATCTATGAAGGCGGAAGAAATCAGAAGCTCCCTTCAGAACAGTGTCGTTGGGTTATGACGGTGGAGGCAAGTGAAACGAAAAGCTATGATCTCTGGTCCGATCAACCTACTAGGACAATGCATGAAGATAAAATCGATAGCTTTTAGGAACTGGTCCTCTTGAGAGAGTTCATTAAACGCCCTTAGAGTGATTTGGATTTAGACAAATCAATAATATAAGAACTTCCAATCCGGAGGAGAATTTCGTTTAAGAGATCAGTATGCAACGTAGAAAGGTTGCTTTGATTCTCCAGATTTTTTTTATTTTGTGTGTGGGAGTTCCTTTGATAATAGAACTGGGGAAAAACTTTTAGTTACAGGGGGGAGAACAGGGGAAAATGGGTGTCGATTGGAGAAGATGACTTCTGGTTTATAACAACACATGTGTCGATAAGAGAAGATGATTCTGGTTTA
This sequence comes from Eutrema heterophyllum, assembly GCA_002933915.1. Lineage (NCBI taxonomy): Eukaryota > Viridiplantae > Streptophyta > Magnoliopsida > Brassicales > Brassicaceae > Eutrema > Eutrema heterophyllum. The sequence continues at coordinate 745,533 of PKMM01003507.1, read as the reverse complement.
AGACGTGACCTTATTTCACTTGACTGTCTACGGCTCCATTGGGTGTGCTCGGGGTAGAAGTTTTGGATAAATGTATCGCCATGCTTGAGCAACCCATCCATTAGACTCATAAATTTTTGTTTTTTGTGTAAAAAAATTCTTAAGTTTTAATTTGATGGTTTCGACTTTGGAACCCACATTATCGATAATAGATGTTATTTTGAGAGTGTAACAATTAGTCGGCTATAAATGAGGTTGGGGAAACGTTGTTTTAAACGGAAGGGACATAACCTCATGTACAGAACCTCGGGGAGAAAACTGCAAACCCACCGGTGATATGGATAATAATTGGTGGACCGGCTGCATATGTACATAGAATTGTGGATAGGTCCTAAAGTCTTCTATGGGTAAATTATGAAAAAGCTCTGGAATTTAGGTTTTACCTTCGCTATAAAGAGGTTCATTTTAACAGTATACTTGAACGGCGTCTTCTTACCTATTTACGATTGTTAAGTATTCAGCTTATGGGGATTTCGAAATGTGAGTTTTAATCTGTGTATTTCGAATTTGGCCACTTTTTTGGGGTGGACCACCATTGGTGCTGATTGATATTCTGATATTTTACTCATTTTAGCATGCATTTATCTTAGTATTTTGAGTTTCATGCATGTGTTTTCATAGCTTCCTTTAGTGTTTTGGTCTTTATTAGAGTTTAGCTAGTTTGCATTAGGTCCTAATGAGTTTTGCATCATTTGGAGTGTTTTCTAGGTACTTGGAGACGTTTTGGAGATAATTGGAGTGATGGAGCAAAGGTAAAATGCAAAGGTCACCTGAGGTGTCTGAAAGATATGGCCGGACGAAGAGTTTCTAATCGGATTTAGCTTCGAAGATCTTCATGACAATGATGGAAAAATGAGTTAACTGTCGTCTGGAAGTGGTTTCAAGGCATTCAGATAGATGGTTCAAGAGATATGGCGATTTTACCAAGTACATGTCCGTCTGACGCGAGACCATTAACCAACGCCGACCAGCACTTGGTTAATACCATTGGGTCGGTATGACACTAGGAACCAGTACCGACCCATGCCACTTTCCCGCTTCAAGACCCGCTCGGTATCCAGCTTCAAGATGTTCAGTACCACCCGTCATTCAATCGGCATCCTTTGGTCAGTATCACTCTAGGAGCCAGTACCGACCCGAGCCACTCTCCATACCGACCAAGACCCGCTCGGCATCCGACAGAAGCACACTCCATGCCGACCAAGCTTTGACCGGTATCACAAACCGGTATGGGCAAGCACCAATACCGACCAACATCTGGTCGGTATTGATCACTTCGACCCATATCCGACCGGCTTAATACCCGGTTTGTCCTGGGTTTACCCGGTCGCCCACCTTTTGTTATAAATACTTCTAAAACTAATTTTTATAGTTTTTATCTTAGCTTTTATCTTACTCTTGCAAAAACCTTCCTTTTAGGGTTCTAAACGTTTGTAAGAGATATCTTCCTTTATTTTTATGCAATCTAAGTTTTAGTTTCTTAATTTCTCTAATATCTCTTTAATCTTTCATCTTTCTAATCATCTAATCATGAAATATATCAACTTTCTTATGGGATTTGAGGGTTTCATGGGTGAGGTAGATTTGAGGATTTCTTGATTGATCAATGATGTCTAGGCCTTAGATTACTTCTTCCCTTTCTTATTTAGTGTTCATAATGCTAGATTTGTCTTGAGAAAGCTTATCTAGAACATAAGGAATTTTATACCTACAAGGTGTTTGATGAAATTTCCCAAAGAACTAGATAAGAGATTTTGATTGCTTAACCTATGAGAGTAGATGTTTAAGAAGTATTATGGCTATTAGAACTTGTGATTAATACTTGAGAATTAACTTTTCACAAATGAGAAATTGATCTTGATAAGTTGATTAGCAAAGTGATTAAGACCATGAAAATGGATTAGTCTTGTTTTAGTGTTCTAGGCTAAGGGAAATTGCTTGATTGTGTGTATTGACATCATAGATTGATCATAGAAGTCCCCAAAGTCCATAACCTCACCCAAGGGCTTGCCTTTATCAGATTGTAAATCTCATTTTAATTAATTGTCTAAGTTGTTCAGTTGCTTGCTTTGTTTGCTTTCAATTTGAATTAGGCTACTATATTAAAACTCAAAAACAACTTTGTGTGCTTGAATCAAGGAGTTTTATGCATTCTTAGTGATTAAAACTTAACCCATTTCGATTGATACCTCTTATGCTACATAGCATCTAGAGTAATTGATTCTAGATAGATAAAATTCTACTATCAATTTGGTACCGTTGTCGATTGGGTTTAGCTTTCAATATTAAGATTTTAAATCTTCTTGAGATTAAGCTTTATTTTTCTTTTGGTTACTAATCTCTCTATCTAGTTTTCTCTTATTTCTATAGGTGTATGAACACATGGTCTAGAGGCGGAGCAAATCTCGTTGAGCAAATCGACGACATTCACCTATTGGAACGTGGGATTAGAGAAATGAGAGAAAGAAGACGAGCTCAACACATTCAGAGGTTGGGTATGGAAAACGTTGAAGAGCCTTCAATTGGTAACAACAATGAGAACATTGCTAATGGGCAACTGTTAGTGGTGAGTTTAGCACTCTCCGGTTTAACCCGGTTTAAACCGAGACCGGCCCAATTGGTTCCCATTAACGATGGTTTGAACTGAGTTAAGGAGAGTTCGCGATCGCGACTAAAGGGCCGAGCTAGATCAAAGGCCCAACACGTCGATGAACGCGCCGACTTCCGAGAGAACATGAACCTTTCCCGATTTCGAAGGGAGGATAAGGAAGATTACCTTTTTCTAATGGAAACAAGAAAAGGAAACTGTCTTATTCAACCGATTCAAAATCTTATAAATAGGGAGACCATCGCCACAATTCATGGAAGAAAAATAACTGATTCACGAGACCTAAGAAGATTCAAGAGCAAGAAACCTTAGCTTTTATCTTCTTAGTTCTTAAACTCTTTTTACGATCTAGCAATCTTGTATTTCAACCAAGCTTGAGCAATAAACGTGATTCGATCTGTCCAAAAGTACTGTTTTGTACTTTGTGTGATTTTCATAATCAACAATTGGCGCCGTCTATGGGGAGATTTCATCTAAACAAAACAGTAAACCCTCGGATCTCAACTCAGCTATGGCTGAAACTCCAATCAACCCGTTACAGAAAAATGTACTCAGTGAGAGCACCTCGGGCGGACAAGATCCATTTAATAGGAGCGATGGTACACCGGCCATAATTCCACCAGGAGTGACCCCTGTCATCACTACCTCAGATCCTGAACATCTGACCACATTGCTGCGGAACCTGGCAACGCAGCTCGCTGACAACACCAAGTAGACAAACGAAAGGATTGACTCTCTCCTCGCCACTCAGATAGCATTCAGTGACCGCCTTACAGAATTCGGGCGAGCATTCCCTCCAACCGACTGAAGAGACACTTACCGAGCTCCGTCGTACCCTCTTTCCGACTCCCGGTTCAACTGGCAATCCAGAGACCTATAGCACCCCTCAGACATCCATGGGTCACGAACTCGACAACGTCAAATCCCAACTCCAAGATATGAGATCCAAATTCCATCAAGCCACCAGCTAAGCTCCCGAGATCGATTGTGTAATTCAAGAAACGCAGAAAACTCCATTCACACAACGAGTTCTTGATATTCCGGTCCGACGTTTGGAGAGGTTTAAGATCCAGCAGTATGAAGGCAACTCGGACCCCCGACACTTCATGACCGCCTTCGGTATCATGATGAATCGCTTCAACTTCCAAACCGAGGAGGAGCAAGATGCCGCGAAGTGCCAACTCTTTATCGAAAATCTTGGCCGAACCGCGCTCAATTGGTTCACTCAGCTCGAAACGAACTCCGTCGACAATTACACCGAGCTAACTACCAAATTCCTCAAACGCTTCACGATGTTCATCAAGAAAAAGACAAAACGCCGAACTCTAGACCCTCGAGCAAGGACAGACTGAACCCCTGAGAGACTTTATGGACCGATTCAAATCGGTGGTAACCCACTGCACCATCGACGACGATGCCGCGATCGAGGCACTCTACAAAGCGACATGGTATCTATCGGCCTTCCACATGGAACTTCACCAGAACCGACCTCTAACCCTAGAAGATGCGCTCCATAAATCGCACACGTATATTCTCGAGGAAGAGGAACGGGCCGCTAAGGATAAGCAGTACGCTCTCTCAAGACAGCCCCCACCCAAGGATAAACTTAAGGATGAGGCCTGCGAACTGCGATCTTAGTACGAAAGGCGACTTACAACACATCAAGTCAGCGCCATTCCTCCTCAACAGCCGTGGAACACTTTGGTGAGACCCGAGGAACAGCAAGACGACTCAAAGGAACCAACGGGCAGCTCGGAGTAATATTGTGAGTTCCATAAACGAAAAGGACATAGTACTGAGGATTGCCGACACCTCAGGGACTTATTAATTCGAAGCTTCAGAAACAGAGATATCACACCTCAGGCCACTTCCCGACCTACCAACAGATTTCGCCAGAATAATGCAAAGAAACAGAGCACATATAACGACTTTGACCGAGCTAAGGAAGATACCGATGCCGACCTGCCGAAAAGAGATCGCGAGGATAAATCTGACGATCACACCGCCCCGAAAGCTCGGAAAAGGGTCCACATGATTATGGGCGCAATCGAGACTTGCAACTATTCCGTCCGCGCAATCAAGGAGCATAGCCGCGAAGCAGTTGCAGCACGGCAAAATAACCGAGTTCCGAAAAGCGGCGTACCGATAACCTTCACAGAAGCAGATACGATCGGGATCCAACACAATGACCCTCTAGTCGTCGAAATGCTCATAGGCGACATCACCGTTGAGAGAATCTTGATCGACACTGGCAGCTCGGTCAATGTTATCTTCAAGCAGAAGACATGGACATCCCAAACTCAAAAATAAAACCATACATCGAGCCCCTAACCGGATTCTCTAGGGAGCGAACTATGATCGCAGGAACGGTGAAGATACCGATATACGTCGGCGGAACGATGCGAATCATGAAGTTATTGGTGTTAGACAAACCGACAATCTACAACATCATACTTGGGACACCATGGCTATTTGCGATGAAGGCTATTGCGTCAACCTACCATCAATGCGTCAAATTCCCGACACCATATGGCATCTTCACTATCAAAGGAAATCAATCTATGTCTCGCCTATGCGCCGTCAGGGAATGTAAGCTCTGAACCGCACCTCAAACATGCGTGATCAGTTCGAATCCGAGTCCATATGACATGCTCAATACCAATATCAGTCCCGATATGCCGAAGCAAAAGTCAGTTTTACAGGTTACATCGATGACCTGGACCCCGAGAGCCGAGCTAGACGATAAAATCAGAGGCGATCTCATTCGTTTCCTCAAGAAGAATGTATCCACCTTCGCATGGTCCATCAAAGACATGCCCGAGATCGACCCGAAAATTGCTTGCCACAAAATCTCCCTTGACCCGACCTCCAGACCGATCAAGCAGAAAAGACGGAAACTCGGACTCGAGAAGGCTCAAGCCGTGAATGACGAAGTTGAGAGGTTACTCGATGCAGGCTCGATCAACGAAGTCTGATACCCCAAATGGTTGGCGAACCTCGTCGTTGTTAAAAAGAAAAATGGCAAGTGGAGGATATGCGTGGACTTTACCGACCTCAATAAAGCGTGCCCAAAGGACAGCTTTCTACTCCCGCACATCGACAGACTCGTCGAGGCAACCGCAGGCAACGAACTCCTCTCCTTCATGGACGCGTTCTCCGGGTATAACTAAATCCTTATGTATCCAGACGATCGCGAGAAGATGTCATTCATCACGGATCGAGGAATTTACTGCTACAAGGTTATGCCATTCGGCCTAAAGAATGCCGGTGCTACCTATCAAAGGCTTGTCAATCTCATGTTCGCAAGTCAGGTCGGACGAACAATGGAGGTATATATTGACGATATGTTAGTAAAATCCCTCATCGCCAAGGATCATGTCGGACATCTCAGCATATGCTTCGATATACTCAACTAGTAAGACATGAAGCTAAATCCGACTAAATGCACATTCGAAGTCACATCTGGTGAATTCCTCGGTTACATCGTCACTCAGAGAGGGATTGAAGCCAATCCTAAGCAGATCTCAGCAATCCTCGATCTGCCATCACCAGCTACAAAGCGTGAAGTCCAGAAACTCGCCGGACGAATTGCCGTACTCAACCGGTTCATCTCCCGATCTACAAACAAGTGTTTACCATTCTATCAACTGCTCTGTGGAACAAGAATCTCGAATGGGATGATAAGTGCGAGATAGCGTTCAAACAACTCAAGGATTACTTATCAACACCACCGGTCTTGGCTAAACCCGAAGACGGAGAAACTCTCTACCTTTACATTGCAATCTCGACTTCGGCCGTCAGCGGGGTCTTAGTTCGGGAAGATCGAGGTGACCAAAAACATGTCTTCTACGTTAGCAAGCCTTTGGATGACGCCGAAACACGTACCCGACACTTGAGAAGCTAGCGCTTGCTGTAATCATCGCGGCTCGGAAGCTTCGTCCTTAATTCCAATCTCATTCGATCGCCGTCCTCACCAATCGGCCTTTGCGGACAATCTTGCATAGTCCGGAAGACTCGCCAAATGGGCAATCGAGCTAAGAAAGTACGACATCGAGTTTAAAAGCAGAGCTGCCATAAAGTCCCAAGTCTTAGCCGACTTCCTCGTCGAGCTACCACGAGAGTTGACCATCACCAAACTCCTAGGAACGGAGAAATGGCTCCTCCACGTTGACGAATCATCATCGCATCGAGGTTCGGGAGTCGGCATACGCCTTCAATCCCCGAAAGGCGAGATATTGGAGTAATCCTTCCGATTGGAATTTCAAGCCTCAAATAACGAGTCCGAGTACGAAGCACTTCTAGCAGGATTACGATTGGCCAAGGCAATCGAGGCCAAACACATTCAGGCCTTTTGCGACTCGCAACTTGTAGCCAGCCAATACAGCGGCGATCGTATGACTACATACTCGGAATTGGTCAAGGAACTCGCCGCCGAATTTCAGTCCTTCGATCTCACCAAAATACCCCGTGGAGAAAATGCCCCGGCTAACGCACTCGCAGCCTTAGCTTCAAGTTCGGACCCTCATCTCCGACGTACGATCCCGGTCGAGAGTATTCCGTGATCAAGCATCGAACCGACTGCGACTTGCAATATTACCACACGAAGACGTGACTATGAGACTCACCCAACAGTCAATCCCAACCCACGCAAAGTAAAAAGTCATGCGGCTCCCGAACCCAATGCGAATGCTGACCTCGGACACGCCCTAGACAATTCGGATCTTCGGGATCAATCGGATGAAGATGAAACATCGGAAGGCCTCCATGCTCCTATGGACATCGAAGCAGAAGATAAGCCAGAACCTGAGGATTGGACTATCGAGATAAAGATGTACGTCTACGAAGAAACAGTCCCTACTGATAGATGGACAGCTCGGCGGTTGAAGATGCGAGCTGCCCACTACGTAGTTCTCGATGGCGAGCTATTCCGCTGGTGTGCTTCGGGTGTTCTCTTAAAATGCGTCGCTGGAAAAGACATTCACACAGTCATAAGCAAGGTACATGATGGCGATGGTGGAAACTAATCCGGAGGACGGTCCTTAGGCCCGAAAATAAAGAAGGCAAGCTACTACTGGCCAACTATGCTAGCCGACTGTGTAAAGTTCACCACCAGATGTGAAAAATGCCAGAGACACTGCCCGATGATAAATCTCCCAACCGAGTTGCTAGCAACCTCGGCAGCCCCTTATCCTTTCATGCGATGGGCAATTGATATTATCGGTCCACTTCGCCGTTCTACCAACCAAAAGCAGTACATCTTGGTCATGACATACTTCTTCCCCAAGTGGGTCGAAGCCGACTCCTACCCCGAGATACATGCTCACCACGTTGAGAAATTCGTATGGAAATACATCATATGCTGGCACAGAGTACCGTACGAGATCGTCACAGATAACATACCTCAGTTCAATTCCAACCTATTTGGCAATTTCTGCGCAAAGTGGAAAATTTGACTAAGTTTTTCTACCCCGAAGTACCCACCTGGAAATGGTCAAGCTGAAGCTACCAATAAAACCATACTCGATGGCCTCAAGAAAAGACTCGACGTGAAGAAAGGATTTTGGGCCGACAAGCTGGACGGAGTCCTCTGGTCTTACCGCACTACACCACGTAGTTCTACTGAGCAATCACCCTTCTCTTTAGCTAATGGAGTCGAAGCTTTATGCCCTGCCGAGCTCGAAGTTCCCGGCATACGTCGAACAATGTTAACTCAAAATCCCGATCTAAACAACGAAATGCTCCTCGATAATCTGGATACACTTGAAGAGCAATGCGGACAAGCTCTGCTCATAATCCAGAACTACCAGCATTTAGCCGCTCGCCACTATAACAAAAAGGTTCGAGGATGGCACTTCGAAGACGGTGATCTCGTTCTTCGAAAAGTCTACTACAACACAGAAGAGAAAAACGCCGGCAAACTCGGTGCTAACTGGGAAGGACCTTGCCATATCATTCGCGTCGTTAACCCCGGCGTCTACGAGCTCATGAAATTGGATGGATCTCCAATCCCGAGGTCATGGAACTTGATGAATCTCAAACGATTCTACTACAAATTCGGCAAAAGAGCCCAAAAAAAAAAATTATATATATATATATATATATACCTATGATGTAATATGAACTACGAATGGCTTGATCCCTCTTCGAGGGTACGTAGGCAGCCCACCTCGGGTTCAGCTATGACTTAAATATAATCCCTTTCATTTATGAAAAGTTCCTGCAAAGCCTAGCTACCGCAGCTCGCCGAACTCTTCAGTTCGTATTTTTCAAATAATTACTTTCATTTATGAAAAGTTCGTACAAAGCCGAGCTACCGCAGCTTGCCCAACTCTTCAGTTCGTATATTTCAAATAATTACTTTCATTTATGAAAAGTCCCTACAAAGCCGAGCTATCGCAGCTCGCCGAATTATTCAGTTCGTACTTTCCAATAGTTACTTTCATTTATGAAAAGTTTTCACAAATCCGAGCTATCGCAGCTCATCGAACTCCTAAGTTCACATCTTGGAAAGCAAACTTTCAAGTCTAAAAGAAAAAACGACTAAGGCAAAGCCGAACCTCTTTGTTCGCACCTGAATAACCATCGCGGTTCTCCACATCGACGTCCTGGCTAGACGATCGATAGTACTCCTCAGGGATACAAACGATCATAAAGCCGAGATCCGTCTCGCAAAAGCCGGGACATACCCCGCATTCGAACTCATCCTCGGACCATCCAGACCAAAGTAAGCCGAACTATCTCGCAGACGGATTCGATCCAAGGACCCGGAGTATCTTGAGATGAGCAAACCATCGCAGTCTCATGCTAAGCTTCCAGGCTAAAGTCGAACGACACATTCTCACAAAAATAAGCCAATTTCACAACAATTGTAAATTTATAAGCCGATTTCCCAACAATCGCAAACTTCATAAGCCGATTTCTCAACAATCGTAAGCCTATAAGCCGATCTTCAAACGATCACCGATCTCGAGTTGATCGAAAACCGAATTCATCTAACTGTATACCGGCTAAGACCGTAATATTACGACACCAATTTTGGAACATTAGCGAATTCGAGAAGATCATATCATGTTACGGCTTTATAAAGGAAACTCGTAAAGATCCGAACTCGTCAAAGTTCGCATAACACAAATTGAAATCAGAGACTAAGAATAAGAGCTGACTAACAAAATTATAAACTTTGAACAAAAGTTTAAAGGCCCCCTCGGGCAAACATGTACATATCACACGCCACTATGGGCAGTCCAAAGCCTTATCAGGCAACAAATCAAAAACAGAAAAGAAAAAGAAGGATTTAAGGAGAATCTCGTTCCCTGAGCCCCTCTGACAGTTCGGGGCCAATGCTCGACATCATTGAGCCCCATTCATCGATGTCTTTCGGGACCTCAGTTCCCGTGGCACCGAGGCGAGGACCCGTAGGAATGCCACAGAAGGATACCGGGGTCATCTTGAAATCCCCTTCCTCGAGCTCTTCAATATCTAAGGCTTGCATCTCAGCCGTCATCTTCTCCTCCTCGACCACATAATGGTTGAGCGTTTCCGGAGGAATAGGCGTGCCGCCAGTCACAAGCAAGTCTAAGCACTTCTTCGTCCCGATGACTTGACTAAAGATAAGCTGCCTATCGTTTGCCACCTCAACCCGGTCGATGTGATCTTTTGCTTTTTTAAGGCGGGCGTTCGCCTTAGTCACCGTCTCCTTCCGAAGATTTCTCTCTGCGGCCACCCACGCAGATCGGGACGCCCTCAGCCTTTTCCTTCGAGCCTTACCCTCGATTTGAATTTTCCGTTTTTCAACGGTCATATGACTAAGGGCGTCATTGGCACTGAGCAGCTCGGCCTTCATCCTCTCGTTCTCAGCACGGAGGACGTCAATCTCTTGGTCCTTAGAGGCAGCCCCTCCTTCGAGCTGGGAAATCTTGGCATTTGCATCGGCCAATTCCCCCTTTAACTTCTCGGCCTCCTCGGCATCCTGAACTGCGAGCTGATATTTGCGGTCCAGAGACCGGATAATATCATTTGTCTGAGCTTCGGTCTGGAAGGAAAACCAATTTGTTAACATTAAAGGGTATATGCGAAGTTAAAAGTAACTTCTAAGGCAATAACTCACCTGGGCCTTCAACCGAGCGAGCTCCAGATACTTCTCCTTCTCCAGAATATTATCTAGTGTTGGGAGCCCGCGACTGCCGAACTTAAACTGACGAAACAGCTCGGCACAGGACGCCGCGTCATTGATCAACGGCGTATCCTTGCTGTATTTGAAGAATACTGAATTGATTTCTCTCGCAGTAAGAGACCTCCTCTTTCTTCGCTTCCTCTGGGCGCCAGCAGCAATAGTTGGGTCAGCCGTCTTAGCTAAGACAGCTTCGGGGGTATTGGTGGCAGGAGCAGCACCATCTCTCTCGTCTCCGTCAAGACGATTTGGGGAATCGACCGGCACGTCATCGGACTGACCCGGCGGAGTCTTCCTTTTTCTTGAAAGGTCCGATGCACCTCATTCTCCACCACCCTCATGGACCACTAGGTCGGAATTCGTGAGCACCGCGTCAACACGAACAACTGAATCAAACTCAGCAGTCCGATCGACCTCGTTAAGAATGGCGGGTGGAACAACCTCAGAATCGCCAACCTTAGGGTTCAGATCGGCTTCAATATTTTCCCCAGCAGTCACCGTATTACTCTCAACGGTGATAACTTCGGGAGTACATTCTTCTCGCAGAGCGTCACCCCGAGGACCGTCATCCCGAGAAACGTTGTCATCCCTCCTTACCGGAGGGAATATGGACTCGTCAAGATTGGCCGAGTAAATTGGGATAGAGAGGAAATTCCGCCTCGGCATTGTGGATAAGGACTCTTGAGGCGCTGTGCAAACAAAATAAATTTAAGAGAAAAATCAAGCAGAAAGAAGAACTTCAAGTCGGAAAATGATAAGACGAACCAGTGTCAGAACGTTGTGATCTACTGCGGGAAGCAAGACGAGCTCGGTGAATGGCCAACGAATTTGTCCTAATTCACTGAACTGAGCCGCAATCGCCTTCGAATGATCAGACAAATGGCGATAATTGGGATTCCAAACTGCAAAAAAGGAAGAGAAAGTTAAAAGAAGATAGAACGTGCGAGTTCCGCATAGATAAAACGAACAACTACCGATGTTTTGGTTCCATTTTCTCTTAAAACCAATCCTCGGAGTAGTCACAGAGGAAGAATCAACTTTAACGAAGAAGTACTTCGTCTCCCAGTCTTGAATCTTGCTTGGCTTCGGGCCGGTAACTATGTCTTAGCTCGGCTTCATGTTCGCAATACCAAGGCTTGGCATTCGATATGTTGACTGAGGTCAACTCCTCAAACATCCGAGTTGAAACTGGAATGCCGAGCTCTTTCCCGAGTGATAGAAGTCCCACTATGTTAACCACACTAGCAGGGTTAAGTTGGGAAATCGCGGCATTCCGCCTTTTGCAGTAATCAAGGAGCAAGTCGGGCAAAGGGAAATTGAGCCCAGATACCTTGAACCAATCCTCATAAACACATATATATCCCGCTGGAGCATCCCAAGGTCGTTGATGTTCACATGGGTTCACGACATTCACCGCACCCGGGAATTGGAGAGACCCGACTAGATCGTCAATTCTGTCAATTGGCAAACAAGACGGCTCGACACTCGACGGTTGCACGGCTAGGGGAGTTATCTCAGCCCGGTGATTTTTTTTCCAAATTATCCTTCAGAGGGTCGATTGGGCCTGCATCTTGACCTGATACCTCATTTCTCCCTAGAACATCGATCTTGTTTTCCTCAAACAGTTGAGAAGCAATGACTGCATCGCGGCGGATATGTTCATCGTTCATCCGTTTCCGCTCGATTTCCAGTTGAGCCTCCATTTCGGCAGCCAATATCGCATCCTGTTGAATCTGGTCTTCAACGTAAGGAGGATGAATCGGAAGTCGAGGGTCACTTGGACCGGCTATATTATTATCAATCTGCCAAGACTGGAGACGCCTATTTACGTTAGCCAGCCAAGATTCATCGACCGCAGGCAGATTATTACTAGCACCAGTTGCTCCGGTCTATTAACATTGGTTGTTGAATCCATCTCCTCAACAAATTGACGTTGAATTTCGGTCTCGTTACTGTCCCGGTCGAGAAGCCCAAGAACTTGAATCGGAGGTGGGGAAGCAACCCGAGCTCTCCTACGGCGAGAGTTGCGGCGGATTAGCGGAGGCGCGCCAGACTGGTCTTCCATCACTAAAACGGCGGTATCTGAAGAGTCTGAACTCACTGAGTTAAACAACAAACGCCAAACCGGAGGCGGACCGTAGGGTTTCCTTGCGTAATTATTCACGGAATCGCTTGAAGAATCGGTTCCAGATTGAGGCATTCAAAAGAAGAAGTCGTGAAAAGCAAAGAAGAACAGTCTAAAACCCGAAGTTCTTCGAATGAGTCAGGGAAGTTCACCACAGAAATCGGCAAAATCAGATAAAGAAAACAAGAAACCCTAGAAAATTAAAAGAAGCAAAAGATAGAGAGAGAAGAGAGAGAAGAAATGGATTACCTTTACGAGCAGAGAAATAAAGAAAGACGAAGAGTCAAGGGAATATATGGAGAGAGAAGCGATCATGACAAAATCCCCTCCTTCTAGCGACAATTAAAGAAACCGAAGCGACGCGTCTCCCCGAAGAAGAATCGCCGAGCTCAGTAATCGCCGAAGTCGCAATCTACTCGCAGCACGGAGTTAAGTGAGCAACGAACCTTGGAACACCGGGAGAAATCGGTCGAAAGAATCATCACCTAAATAGCCGATCTCGACCGTAATCGAAGTTTCAAAGTCTGATTGATCGAAGACAAGGCATCAATCTCAATTCCAACCGGGCTAAAGAACTTTTTCTCTTCATGAACTTCGCCGAACTGGGGGGGGACTTATTGTTAGAGGTGAGTTTAGCACTCTCCGGTTTAACACGGTTTGAACCAAGACCGGCCCAATTAGTTCCGATTAACGATGGTTTGAACTGAGTTAAGGAGAGTTTGCGATCGCGACTAACGGGCCGAGCTAGATCAAAGGCCCAACTCGTCGATGAATACGCCGACTTCCGACAGAACATGAACCTTTCCCGATTTCGAAGGGAGGATAAGGAAGATTACATTTTTCTAATGGAACCAGGAAAAGGAAACTGTCTTATTCAACCGATTCGAAATCTTATAAATAGAGAGGCATCGCCACAATTCAGGGAAGAAAAATAACTGATTCACGAGACCTAAGAAGATTCAAGAGCAAGAAACCTTAGCTTTTATCTTCTTAGTTCTTAAACTCTTTTTACGATCTAGCAATCTTGTATTTCAACCAAGCTTGAGCAATAAACAAGATTCGATCTATCCAAAAGTACTGTTTTGTCCTTTGTGTGATTTTCATAATCAACAGCAACAACAAGGGAACGGTGGTAATGGAAACCACGAAGCCAACAGTGGAAATGGAAACCCACAAGTTCAAGCTCACAGTGGGAACATGCCACAACACCCACCACCACCCGCCCGTAATGCTAGAGCTCCAAACCACCCTCCACGAGCCCAAAACATTGTTGGAGCGGGTGATGCCGCTAATGCATACCAAAACCGTCAAGGAATTCAAGCCCCACCCCTGGAGAACAACAATTTTGAGGTTAAGGCCGACTTGATAAATATGGTGCAAAGCAACAAGTATCACGGTCTCGCCATGGAAGACCCCTTGTATCACCTTGATCAATTTGATAGAATTTGTGGTCTCACCAAGATGAATGGAGTGTCCGAACATGGGTTCAAACTCCGATTATTCCCATTTTCACTTGGCGACAAAGCACACCAATGGGAGAAGACTTTACCTCAATGATCGATTACCTCTTAGGATAAATGCAAAAGGGCCTTCTTCACAAAGTTTTTCTCACCATCTAGGTCTGTCAAGCTAAGAAATGAGATCTCAAACTTCACCCAACGAAGGAATGAGACATTCAATGAAGCATGGGAAAGGTTTCGAAGCTACACAATGCGATGTCCCCATCATGGCTTCTCGAACGCCTCACTCCTGAGCACTCTATACCGTGGAGCATTGCCCAATATTAGAATGCTCCTAGATATGACCTCAAATGGAAATTTCTTGGCCAAGAAGGTCAATGAAGCTATGGCACATATGGTGATGACTATGATAGACCTACAAGGACCACAAGTGATTTTGAGGAGCAAAGAATGACTAAAGAAATGAAGATTCTCAATGATAAGATGGACATGCAATCCGCCATGATGGACAAGTTTCTCAATGCTACTCAAAAGTTGGTTCATTTTGTTGGAGATTTTGATGCAAACCAACAGTTTCAAGAGGAAATGATGGATTTGAGTAATCAAGAAGAAGTGCATTATGTTGGGAATCATGGTGGCTATCAAAGGGGTTTCAACAACAACTATAGCAACCACCCTAACCTCTCATATAGGAATCCAAATGTGGAGAATCCACAAGACCAAGTCTAGCCCAAACAAGCTAACCAAGGTCAAACCTCCAACAATCAACAACAAGGCTATGTTCCCAAGAACAACTTTCAAGGGAACCAAGGCGGGTTTCAACCTAAGCAACCTTGTGCTCCACCGGTTTCGTGCCACAAGCCCAACAAAATAAGTCTATGCCTCAAGACCTTGATATGAAAAACGTGCTTCGACAACTTGTTCAATGCCAAGCTAATGGAGCAATGGTTATAAATAAGAAGATGGCGGAAATCCATAACAAAGTGGATTGCTCTTATAATGATCTCACGTCTAAGTTGGAGACATTGAAAGAAAGAGTGCTTCTACATCATCTCAATCTCAAAATTCTTTACCCGGAAAGGCAATACAAAACTCCAAGGAGTATTGCAATGCTATATCCTCTAATGATAAGCATGAACGCACAATTGCGGAGTTCTTAGGACTACTCTTTAGTCCAAATGATGATAACCTTCCCACTAGCAATGTTTCCTCAAATCTCAATGAGGACATTGAGAAACAAGGTTGGGGGGGGGTGACCCTTGGGAATGAAGATGATGTGGTTTTTGTTGAGGGAAAGGGTAAAAGCATACATGAAGAGCAAGTGATTTCTACACGAATGGAGGTTGAGAAGTCTCTCAAGGACGTGGTTAAAGAGACGAACGTGGAGACACATGTGATGTCTAAGAAAGGGTCCTCCTGCATTAGACCTTCTCCATATGAGCCTCCGCTTCCATTTCCCGGTCGTTTTCTCACCAAGTCTCAAAAGAAAGTGCTTTCATGCTTCAAAGCAAACATGGATAAGATTGGAACACCTTTGCCTAGTGAGAGTGACTTGTCTCAAGTCCCACAACACCAAAAGTTCATCAAAAACATACTTGAGAACCGAGATAAAGTGGAAGAGCTTATGGCGGTCTTTGATTCACCAAGCACAACAAGGGTTGAGCTTAAGTCTATCCCCAAGCTTGGAAATCCCGGTAAATTCTCCATCACTTGCTCTCTTGGAGACTTGAAGATAGATGATGCTTTGTGTGACTCAGGCTCTAGTGTGAATGTCATGTCCTTGGAGATGGTTAAGAGTCTTGGGATCAAGAGTATGGAAGATTACCCCTCCACCATCACGTTTGGAGATTCTTCTTCAAGGAAACCACTTGGCCTTGTTGAAGACTATCCTCTCAAGATCGGAGAGTGTCTCGTACCAACGAACTTCATTGTTATGGAGATGGGACAAACCAAAAAGCTCACTCTCCTTCTTGGGACTCCATTCCTCAATACCACCGGTGCAAGCATGGACTTCACAAACAAGAGGGTGGTGCTCAAGAACGTAAATGATAAACTCTTCTACCCAATGAAGCCTCCATCATATGGGCTTTGCGGAACTATCACTTGTGAGGGTAATGAGGTTCAAGCTCCAAGAGTTGAGTATGTGGGTTGTTGTGAAAAGATGGATGTGGTTTCACTTCCAAAAGCTAGTTGTGAGAAGAAAGGATCTTGTGATGAAATCGCTTTTGGTTATGGTAATAGTAAAGGAACCTTGGTCATCAATGACGCTTGCTTGGGATCTCTCCCTCCCACCACAATGGAGGACGAGAGTGAAATTGACAAAGGGCAAGGGAATGGTAAAGGCACTAAGGGAAAGAAAGGGACACCAAAGAAACACCACCCTCTCACCCTTGTGAAAAATAAACCAAGCAAGCTTGATGGAGAAAAGACCGTGCTAGACCAGCCTTCCACCATGACACTCACTCCATGGAAACATGAAGATGGGGTGATTGAGTACAAGATCAAGTGCAAGGGACGGTCCAAACCTTTTGCCATGGTCAAAGCAATCCTCACACCAAAGCTTAAAGAGAAGGGACAAGCCGGTGTTCAAGAGATCATGAGCAAGGTTCTTAAACTTGAGCTCAAGGACCCACCAAGGAGTGCTAACACTCCTCCATCACCCAACTAAAAGGGTAACCAAAGTCAAACTTAGTGACTTTAAACAAAGTGCATTTGGGAGACATTCACATGTTTATCATTGTATATATTCTCTTTGCTTTCTAGTTCAATTTTATGTTTCTTGTGCCTTTTGATATTTTGTCAAGTGTTTTGTAGGGGAGAAGGTGATCTAAGTGGCCATCAGTCTTGAATAAAAGGATTTAGGAGCTTGAGTTGAGCTTGCTCGTCGGCCACACCGAGCCAATGTTGAACAAAAAGATGGTCCTCCTCCCCATCTCCATCCGAAAGTCTCCATGGTACCACTCCTCCATTGTAAGTAACTCTTTTCTTTTGAGTCTTTGCATTTTATCTTTGTTTTTGGTCTCTTCCTTGAATTTATTTCACATCGGGACGGTGTGATTTAAGTTTGGGGGAGGGACCAGTATTTAACATTGTGTTCTTTATTCTTATTTTCGATTTTGCATATCTTGAGTCTCATGCAATCATGCATTCACTTATGGCATAGAAAAAAAAATGGAAAATTTTGAAAATTTGAAACACAAAAAGACAATCATGTAGTTGCATTTCATAATTAGGACTGAGTCTAGTTTGCATATAGGTTGCATTGCATATTGCATTAGAAGAAATGGTGTAATTTTCTTGTAAAGTATCATTCTAAGAGTTTGGTTCAATGCCCTAGTTGTTAGTTGTTTAATGCTTTTAATTGAGTTTGAAATCAAGGATGAACCCTATTTTGATCTCGTGTTTCATTTCTAATGTCTTAGCTAAAACAAGTTGTGAATTGAGTCCAACTTTACTTAGTGAGAACCTTAATTTTGACATTTTAATTATCATGGTTGTGCATCTCATAGTGGATTCATGGATACCGATACACATATTTGAGCTACCTTCCCCCTTTTACCACTCTTGGTTAGCTCAAATAGCCGATTCCCATCATTGGAACGGTTAACCATTCCCTTAACCAAACCGTCCTTCGAGCCAAAACCATTTGTGAGTGTCGTGAGGCCTTTTCCGAATCAACTAGGCAAAAAGTGTTGAGTTTATAATGACAAGAAGAAACTTCCATGTAGAACTAACTCAACATCAATGGGCTAGAAATAGGTTAGGGCTAGATAGGATGGGAGTTTGGGGGTAAAGAAAAGAAAAGAGAATGTGGAAATGGAGAAGAGATTGGGAGAAGAAGTAGGGGATAAGCAAATGCTTGAAATGGTTTGGCAAGAAAAATGTTAAAATAACTTGAACTAACTAATTAAGACATAAAGGGTCAAGTTTAACGCACATCATCCCCCTCGTCCATTGTTTTTTGACCACCAAAGGTTGCATGTACATAGTGGAAACATATTATTTAAGTACCACCAAACAAATAGCTATTAGGGTTACCTCATGGACTGGTGTCTCTTAATTGGGTGTGTAAAAACTATTATCAGGTGTTGGATTATCTTATGTGAGGCGAATGATGCGTTTGGCTGTGGCTAAGGAAGAGATTGATGCCTTGGAGTGTGATGTTTTTGTTAGACGTTTGTTTTTCTTTCGAATTGAACCGAGATGCCGGGTGGAAAATTTTCCTATCCGGGAAGACTTCTTGGCTTTCAGTTTATCTTCAAATATTTTTACGTGGCCATACAGTTCCTGAACCGGAGATAGCAGCCATTGGTTCTGATTTTCAGCAGGTATGGCATTCATAAAATCATCGATACGCTTCTGTTTTCGACAAGAAGCATTCTTTGGCGATTTTTTCCGAGGGCGTAAAGTAGACCGGGATTGTGATTGCGTCTGCTTGGTCCTTTTGTCCACAATATGTCTTTTGTGGATACCTTTCACTTGATTAAGTAGACCGGGGGTGTGAACAATCAATGGCTCTGTTGAATCTCCTCCGGGCCAAACAGACTTTTTAAATACATGACTAGCATTTACCAGCCGTTCCAGAGAAGCAACTTTCCTGTCTAGAATTTCGTCATCCCATTCTCCCCAATCCTCAACTTGAGGTTCGATGAGAGGGATCAGGAGATGGACCAGAAGCTGTGAAATGAAACAAAAATAAGTGGTCAAATTTCAAAAAGAAGCTAAAAGAAGTAAAATATGATTTGACTTACATTTTTATCAAACTCCACATCAAGCACATCAGTATGAGAGAGTGTGTTGCTTTTGCATAGATTTACACCAGGCCACTGTAGTAGCGTGGGATGTTCAACATCATTGGGTAATTTAGAGGGCAGCATTGGGATAGCACGGAATGCTACAAGCTGTAAGACGAGTGAGAAACCTAGCAAAAAAAAGGTGGATTGATGCATTTGCTGCATGTAAGCTCCTATAGGGTCTTCCATTTTGCCAGGAACTTTGCTCCCATGATATATACACCATATGGTTTTGAGAAATGATTCTCTACCCCATGGAAAACTGAGGAATCCATCAAGATCCTCCAACATCCGGACATATTTAGGAGTGGGTTTGTGTACATGTGTGTTTGCAACAAGTACACCGTCGACTATTAGATAAAGCGCTAGACGGAGTCTTCTTTCACTTGGCATGTCTGGCTCATTTTTGAGCATATAGGCAATGTCAGCTAGGGTTGTTTTAGCATCGCTTCCTATGATCTCTCTCCAGTACGCAACTGACACGACCTCGTTGGGTGCCTGGAAATCTGGGTCCTAATCTTCTGGGAACTCACCACATGGCAATCCCGTAACTGTTCCAAACTCCTTAAGAGCAAAGTGGAAAGGATGTCCACCAAATACTATCCACATATCGTATTTTTTTCTGCTAACAAGCTGTCTGGTGAGGAGGGCGTGGATGAGCTTGCATGATATAGGACATCTGAGGGTGGGAAGGTTGAAAAACTGGCCAAAAAAAGATTCTCTAATAGCCTCAAACTCGGGGGTATCCCTTAGGACATCGTGTATGAAGGAAAGTGTGTATAGTTTGTGTTGGGGTCGGTTTTCACCCACTCGAGATTAACATTTCAAGACAATAAGGTATACCGACCCGAAGGGGGGCAAGAGAGACCCGAGCCGCAACAGGACGCCCTTGCACGATCCACTCTAAATACCCCGAAGCCGAGCCGAGGACGAACTGGTACCTTCTCTCGATCGAACTGATGCCGCGCCAAGACGGATCGGTTCACCCTGAAGAAAAAGGCCAAACCCATCGGATTACAAATGGGCCGAGACACAAATCATTCACCAATTCTTGTGGGCCGAGTTAAAGGCCCAGATCGTTGATTACCCTAGCCTAAGTCGGTGGCCGCATAAAGCAAAAAGGAAATCTTCCTTTTCATCTCTAAGATTCTCACTAGTATAGACTTGTATAAATAGCCTTCATAATTACTTGTAACGGGGCAATTTTACTCTTGTATTCAAAGACTTACAAACAACAATAAAACCATATTTTCTTACTGTGTTTTCATCCCAAGAAACTTCTGTTCCCTTTAAAGTCTTGACAAAAATCGATTGTGTGAGTTTGACACTCACAATTTGGCGCCGTCTGTGGGGACAAAGAAGCTTTCTAACTCACGAATAACACTAGGAACGATATCTGAAAAGATGGCTGGAGAAGAGCAGAGAACCGACGATGACGTGAACAACAACAATAACAGCGGTACTGGCGATGGTAGGCTTGAACCTAGCGACACCCCCATCACGATCATGAAGACAACCTCGGCGCCTCTCGTCGAGTTGAAAGATACGATCACCACGTTGCTAAGGAAGGTGGAAGAGCAAGACAGGTTGAACAAAACCCTATCAGAGATAATCGAGGCACTGACCTCGAGAGATCAGACCGAAAGCGAGCAAACTGAATAACTCGGCTCGGACATGCTTCCAATGAATCTCACAAGGCTCAACCTCAAACCGACGGTCTTTGACTTTTCCACACCTAGGACCACCTCGGCTCATGAAGCATCACCACCATTGCACTCATCCAGAGAGGTGACGCACGCGGTGACAAGGCCACTCTTAGTCGATCCACCTCGATCAAATTTTAGAACGAAGCAACAAACCCCCGAGCCAGTAAGATCTTGCCTCGGAACAATCGAAACCGCCAATGATGAAGTGAACCAAGGCAAATGGACCAATGCCTCGTGACGTATCACGGATGGCGAGCTCACCTTGGCTCCGTAAGGGGTGAGGTCCGTAGGAGACATCCTTTGCTCACGACGGCTCGGTCTCAGTCCGACCACCCTCGACTTTACCACATCTGCGATAACCCCAATCCAAGAAGGATCACAAGCCGTAGAGAATATCCCCAATCCAAGCCAGCTTGGCAACAATTCCATGGAAGAAAATCCTCTCTGGGTGGAGCAAATGCAACGTGTCGACGAGCTGAGAATAGTTAACCAAAATCAACGCAACGAGCTAGGAGGAGTAGCGTTTTCGGGAATATCTATAGCTCGGGTCGTTTCAACAACAACCTAACAGAAGAGGAAGAAAGTATTCTCTAGGTGGAGCAAATGCAGCGTGCCGACGAGCTGAAGGTTTACTAGAGCCGACGCAACGAGATGGGAAAGACGGACCAACCCTTAATAGGTAAAAAGAGCAAAACCGAAGCAGCTCAAACTCAAAACGACGTCGAGAGGCGAATCACCTATTCAACAGAGCATCGTGCAATTAGCATAGCTTCTTCGAGATCGATAAAATGCCAGAAGAAGCGCGAGGAAACCCCTTTACAACAAGGATTACCATGGCGATCGTTCCCGACCAAGAAAGGGTCAGAATCCCGCTCTATGACGAATCAACCGATCCTAAGGACCACATAGCGATTTTCCGAATGGTGATGTGCGGAGCCGGACTCGAGGAAGGCAAGGACGACACGAGATTCTGCTGCCAATTCGCGGGACATTTAAGGGGTGCCGACCTGTGGAGCCTGACTCAGGGTCCGACGTAATCATTGCAGAGCTTCATAGAGCGATTCAAAGCAACAACCTCGAAAGCAGGGGGTGTGAACGATCAAGTTGCAATCAACGCACTAAAAAGGGGGCTACGCCACAAATCGGATCTTCGAAGGGATCTCATAATAAGGGCATCCCGGATCCAGGATGCCATGCACCGAGCCTCGGATTTTATTTATGAGGAAAAACTAGGAGATGCTCCACCTCGGAGCCAGGCCAATGATCAATCGAGAACGCATCTCATCAAACACGACGCGACCTCCCCTGAGGCAACCATCATCCACCCAGGACGGATCCCATTCTATAACGGAACGACAAACCCGGAAGCCTACATAACGACCTTCCGCATGGCGATGGGCCGGGCCGATCCCGAAGGAATCAAGTATGAAGATGGGTATAGTTTTTGTTTTGGGAAACATCTTAATGGAGTCGCCCTCGATTGGTTCTCAAAACTCGATCGGAACTCAATCCACATTTTTCAACAATTGTCTGCCGGACTCATAAGGCGATTTTCCGCGAGCACTGGACAAGGAGCCTTCGATGCTGATTTGTGGACCCTAACCCAAAGGCCAACATAGTCGCTACGACACTTTATGGAGCGTTTCAAAACGGCACTTTCGAAGGAAGAATTCGTAAGTGACCGAGTCGCAGTTAATACACTAAAAAGGGCACTGCGGCACAAATAAGACTCCCGAAGAGAAATCACACTAAAAAAGCCATCGATAGTCCAAGACACTATGCATCGAGCTTCAGAATTCATCTACAAGGAAGAAAATATGATAGGCACTCCATCCCGAAGCCAGATCAACGATCAACCGAGACACCCCAAGCGTAAGAGATCCGCTTCGAACTCAGAGAACAAACTTGATGAAATCCCTAGCCCATCCCGTTTTGCCCTTCAATTTGACAAGCTGGACGAGACGATGTTACAAGAGGAACAACTCGACCACATTCTCTTAAGAACGCCACTCTCTCTGTCAATATGACTAAGGACTCGAACAACAAGGAGCCGGCACCTTACACATCTCAAGTCCATAACGACTGCACAACCCCCTCGCCATCCCGCCAAAAGGACCGGCTAAAGACAGCGCATATGTCATACATCGATTCCTTCATGTGCCACGACACCACAGACTCCTACTGCGAATCTTATTCAGCCTTCGAATCCACCCCTCCCATGTCCGCACCACAACACTGGTACCCGAATAAGATAGGCACATAGAAACTCGAAGAATTTTTTCAAGTGGTTCGCAGCCTGCTCGAAGAAGTCACGTTCGCCAAAGCATTCACGGAATACGAACTCGGACGTTTTTTCCACGACAGCACCAAATCTACATCGGAAATAGAGGATCTCTTCACTTATGCAAGACGCGGAAGACCAATCGAGATACTTTACAAAACTCAGGAACATGGGTAATTCCTCATCTCGTGCAACATCCAAGGCATCGATTTCACTAACGTCATGTGCGACTCCAGAGCTTGCCTTAGCATCATCTCCAAATCAACTGCCGAACGCCTCGGCATCAAGTATATTCAACCAACCCGATCGAGGATAGGCATAACCAACCAGTCTCGTACAACACCAAAAGGGATTGCGCGTGACGTACCCGTAAGGATCAGAGACTTCATAGCCCCCGTTGACTTCTACGTTTTTGAGGCAGAACAATTTATCCGGCTTTAATAATCCTCGGATGGCCTTTCCTAGCCACGACCGGAGCAATCATGGACTGGCCACGTCAACGCCTATCTTTCACTCAAATCGACATCAACGTCTTCTACCCCGCCACCCAACTCAACCACGAAGAAGAAAGTTCCTCGGAGTCACCGCGTAGCACAACAGACCAACCGAGGAAGCCGACAAAAACCCCAAGAAGACCCGTATAAGGAGAAAACTCTCATTTGGTTAGAACCACCTTGTTGCAATGAACTACGGGACGGCTTGATCCCTGAAAAGGGTACGCATGCAACCAATCTTCAGAAAGATGCAGCTGTCCCCTCCTTAAAAAAGGGGTGGGGGGAGTGGGTACGTATACACATACTCCCATCTTTTGTAAATGCGACTTTTTTGCACTTTTTAAGTTTTTATCAATATATATTACATTTGCACTCATCATTCTCGTTTGTTGCTGGCCACAACAACGAGCTCATACATCCTCTTTGGATTCTAACATCTATCCTATAAGGATCACGGTTATATTACAATCCACCACGGATTAAAACGCATTATATAAAATTTAGCCGGATATATCCGGACCAGAGGAAGGAAAAGATATATCTCGACCAAACCACTCACAATTTTACTATCGAAACGGAAACGTAAGTCGAGTCTACATCGCAAACCCTAAAACCGAAGTGAAATCTAAACCCAGTCATCAATCGCTTCATAGCACACTGGTCTTTAACATCTTGAGAAAATGCGCCCAGAATCGTCACCTCAATAGAAACCAAGTCTTGGGTTGCCACAATGGCAGAAGGATTCGCGTTCGGCTCGGCAACTCGTCACGCCGCTTCCTCCGCCTCGACTGCCTTCCTCTGCGCCTCTCTCGCCTCGAGCTCTTTCTTCGCGCGAATCGACAGTCTTGCCATATTCGTCAGAGTACTTTCGACTGGTAGAGGTTGTGGGTTCGTCGGAATATAATCACAATTGGCGCGGGCCCTTTTTACTCTCTCGAACGAGAAATCCTTTCTCTAGTTGACCTCTTCGGCTGCCAGAATCGTCCACAACTCGGATAGATCGGTTGGACATGGAGGAGGCGTGCTATGAACTAAAAAAACAAAAGCACGAAGTTAGTTCAAAGTATCAGGCAATACGCCGAACCACGAATATGTGGAGTAACTACCAAGCGATCCCCAGCTCGTCATGACTACTTGGAGGCAAGACTGATCCACATAAGCATCGGAAATCCGGACAAAGAAGAAACGGTTCTCCTAGACGTCTTTGCTTGGGAAACCGCTGATGATTCTGAAATCAACCTTGTTGGAGATACATACCTTCTCCGAATTAGGGACTCTTCGGATTTCTAGAAGATTCAGAATGTACTTGAGGTTAATTTCGACACCACACTTCGTACATCTGATCAAGATTCCACGAGGCATAACATTGCCCAGTGCGATCCCATGTTTCCAAAGATATCGCATAACAAGCATGGGGAACCATAAGAAACACAAGGAAAAGAAGCCCTCGTAGACGGTGAAGCAGGCTGAAGGAGGATTATTAGCTCGATCGGATGGACTAGGAATGACTAATTCCACCTCCTCGGGTATTTCGAAGCTTCGCCTTAACTCGGCAAGGGACTTCTCATCGGAAAGGGTAGAACAAGGAAGAGCTTGGCCCTTTTCTCGGACATTTGGGTTCGGGCTTGCCTGAAGGGCCCGCTTCTTGACCCGACATCGTTCGCTCTAATCCCTCGGCGAATTCAAGTAGATTTGCTGATAAGCCCACCTCGAGAGAATGCGATTCCTCAGGTAACTTACTCACATTGGGGTCAGAAGGTGTAATCAGAGGGAGAACCGCCTCGGGAGATTTATTCACCTCGTCATCATTCGCGGAGTCATTGCCGAGCCGCGCAGAAGAATTTCTTGAACCAACTGAACCAGTAGGACCAGAGGGATGATTAATTGAGTTCGGATCGACAAAGACGAATCGGAAAATATGACGATAGATCGGCAATTCAAAGGCTCGCCTCGCTTCGGATCGGATAAACTAAACGGTGCGGCGGCAAATCAGAAAACCCTAATAGGAAAAATAAATGAAAGAAGAGAAGAGAAGAGAGAGGAGGGAGCTACCTATTTTTCGGGAGAATGACGAATGCAAAGAATAAAAAGAATGAAGAGGACATCTCGCTATTTATAACCAACTCGGCGCGTGGATGCGCGTGACCTCGGGAACGAACAGAAACGCTTGCGATTCCCGAGGTATTTAAGGCAAAATACATGAACATGTGTACAAATACCAACAAGCACAAGAAATCCGATAGAAAGTATGTATATCCTGAGATACACCGAGACGAAGCAGCAGTTCAAAATTCTTATTTGTCTACACCACGGTCATGAAACAGCTCGATGTCAAGAAAAATCCTTCACTTGCCTCGCTCGATCGGCTCGGCACCAACAAAGAAACCCTTCGTCATGCCTCGACAATAAACAATAGCAATCAGCTCAGTGTTACCTTGGTACGGTGGTTAAATCTCGATATTAATAAAGCGTCACCTCGTCACAATCACCCTTGAATCTGACGAGCTGTGGGGCAAATTGTTGGGATTGGTTTTCACCCACTCGAGATTAACATTTGAAAACAACAATGTATACCGACCCGAAGGGGGGCAAGAGAGACCCGAGCCGCACATGACGCCCTCACGCGATCCGCCCCAAAGACCCCGAAGCCGAGCCGAGACGGATCGGTTCACCCTGAAGAGAAAGGCCGAACCCATCAGATTAAAAATGGGCCGAGACACAAATCATTCACCAATTCTTGTGGGCTTGTGGGGCGAGTTAAAGGCTCATATCGTCGATTACCCTAGCCTAAGTCGGTGGCTGCATAAAGCAAAAAGTAAATCTTCCTTTTCATCTCCGAGATTCTCGCTAGTATAGACTTGTATAAATAACCTTCATAATTACTTGTAACGGGGCATCTTGAAACCCTAGCGATAGCTCTTAGCAACTTTACTCTTGTACTCAAACGCTTACAGACAGCAATAAAACCATCTTTGGATTGCTTACTGTGTTTTCATCCCATAAAACGTTTTACCTTCCATTTGGGCGTTGTCGAAGCAGTATACGACGAGATTCGAAGCAGTATTCCGAAGAGATTCGAAGCAGTATTCCAACGAGATTCGAAGCAGAAAACTTGTAAATTAATTGCCGGTGAGAGGAATAAAGGAAGAAGGGTTTACGGATGAGCAACCAGAGAAGCTAGCCGAAAGTACGGAATACGGCCGGATGTTAACGCCGTTCACCGTTTTTTCTTCTATCGGGTTTTGTCGCCGGCAAAAATCTAGGTTTTTTACAGTTCTGGTAAAAGGGTCGGGATTCAATCGGTAAGTAATAGAAGGCTGTAAGTAATAGAAGGGTATTGTTGTCTTTTCAGGTGCAAAAAGTACACCAATAGTCAAAAGTGGCTTATTGTGTAATAAGAAAGTGTAGAAGTGGCTTATTGTGTAATTGTTTCGATTTTTAATGTGGACGAAAGTATTTTTATAGGGAAATTTGTGTGGAGTAGTTCAAATTTTTTTTGAGATATTTGCATAGAATGACAATTTATTCAACTTTCCATTGTATTGTATTATTCAACTTTCAATGGTATTGTATAAGTTTCTAAATGTTTAAATACAAGCTAACACTTTCTATGTTCAATTGTCTGTTCTACCCCTCGCGATCATTTAATTGTGTCCAATGCGCTATCACATCCGTTTGACCACCTACTTAGCTTTCCATTTTCTCTATGCATGTAAAGATGTTACTATATTATCTTTCTTTTCTTAAAAAAAATATCTCTAATTTCGCAACAATTGGACCAATTTCTATGATTTCTTTTAGCTTTTTTATTTATAGGTGAATACCGCGCAATGCGCTGAGTTTTTTTTTTTTTAGAATTTTAAAATTAGTAAAATCACAGCAAATTATTTTGTAATTAGAATTTTGTGAAATGAATTTCAAGAAACTTCTAACTTTTACTACTCATAGTATAAGTGTAAATACAACTTGAAATTTTTTTTTAAAAACCGAGTTATGTTATTATACTTGAACAAGTAAAGAACGGAAATTATTTGGTCTGCATTCCTTTGGTTCAAATTTCTATATGCATCAAAATTGGAGTCGTAATAATTTTACGCTTCTAAAATTGGAGTATATGGTAAAAAGACCTCTGGCTTTTTCACATGTTGTTGTTCTTGGAAAGCTTACATCTCATTTTAATATCTGATAGTATATAAAGCTTCCGAAACATTTTGCCAGTTGCTTATTCATGTGTAACTTTAATAAACAAAAGCTTAGCTTAAATATACTTAATTTATTTGACCAAATAAAAAATAGTTAATTTACATAATCATTTGTCTTCTTCTATGACAATCTTCTAGTATAGTCTTGAAGACCTTACACTTACACACATTCGAAACCGAAAAAGAGGAAAGAAAACTAACAAAGCATAATTAAATGGGTTATAAAAACTCATAATCAGGTGGATTGGCACAAGGGAGTCTGGTTCTCACTCTACTCTGAAATTCGCTTTTTTCACATGATTAACGATTAACGATTCATAATCACCTCACCACAGGAGATCGTATGTTAAGCTGGAATGTAGGAGCTTATCCCGGTGGAAACGAGATCACATCTGTTTTCTCATGCAATTACGCGAAGACAGTATGGACGAAGCTGAGCAGTGGTCTTTTCGACACAAGTTTTTCGACAGATTGGGGTACTCTTCTCAATATCATGAAAGACACTAGTACGGGGCGAACTAAAGGGTTTGTAACAAGGTATGTCTTTCAGAACTCTATCGACAGCATTTGAAAGGAACGGAACAGTCAGAAGCATGGGGAAACACCAATTTCTTCACATTGCCTCATAATGATCATTGACAAGCAAATGAGAAACATGCTATCTTATCGATTCGAGCCGTCGGTGATCACAAATACGATGATAGCTTAGAACTATGGTTTGCCACAAGAACCTATTCTCAATTTCTACCTAAGTTTTCAAAATTAAGCTTGATGTAACACTTGTTGTAAAAACGTTTTTTTGGTTGAATAAATTTTACATTCATTCAAAAATATATATATATATATATATACTAATAATTCAAGTTTGAGTTCAATTAGCAGTATTCATTCCGACGCTATACCTTTTCCGATTTTTGGCATGTGGAGTTATACTAACCAAACTAGAGAGTGATACAAATTTAGGAATCAAACCAAATTAAACTTAAACTTTGTTTTGTTTGTTTGTTACAGAATTAAACTTGAAAGTATAATTTGTATTATCCATTAGGATATCATTTTTCTTTTCCCAATCATTTAACTCGACCATATGCATCAATTCGCTTACAAATGTGATCGTAATGACTTACATCACGAAAGTAAAATTTTTTTTGATGAATTTAAGAGAAACCTAAATAAACATAAGAGTATTTATAACTACATTGACTTGATTCAATATGCGGTGTAAAAACTTATCTTTAGTTGTGGTTGTATCTTACACACTTTGAATAATAAGACTACCTTTGTTACGGTAACATCTCTATCCCAGTCCACCAGAGGAAATAGGCCAACCAAAAAAAGCCCAACAAAAAAACCTTAACTTTTATCCCAATATAAATGAAATATGAGAAGCAAGAGAAGCTCTTTTGCAAACAGAAAACCCTAGCACTAATCAGCGACCAGCCCCCAACCACCTCCGAGCCACGCCACCACCACCGCCGACCACCACCACCGCCGCGGACCACCGCCACATCAAGGAGGAGCCGCCGCGAGGTTGCACCGAGCCGCAGTCTCCTTGATTTAGTTTCTTCGAGCCGTCGTTAGTGCAGATCTGATCCGTGTCTTCCTTTTTTAGATCTCTAAGTGAGGATTAGATCTAGGCTTTTCTCTATGTTCTCTTGTCTTCTTCTAGTATGTTGAGTCTAGGTATACTCTGGTATGCTGCATTCTACGAAGTACGGGCACATTCTATTGAAGAACCAGCATACTTGTTTGATAATCATGTTGTGTGGTTAGTGCGTGTAAAGTAGCTAGATGGTGTGAAAGCACTACGAGGTGTTTGTCACAAGGCGATAGGGACGCTTCTGGTACGAATTGTTTGATGGGACTGATGGGGCGCGTGCTTTGGCATCACATCCCACCGCCGTGGAGGGTTTTGGCGAGCCCTCATGGATAGTCTGTGTGACACATTATGCAATAAGAGCAATGGGCTCTTGAAGACTCCCTTGTTTGTGAGGTCGTGTGGGTGCTTCTAGAGCGTGATGAGTGATTGTTTGCTTATACTTATTCTCGTTATGTTGGTTGAATATGAGTGGGTGTGGGGATGAGATCTAGGTTTAGTTCTCGCTGAGTACTCCCAATTACTCACCCCTCTCTCTTCTTGTAGGTGAGTATGATGACCAGTTCAAGGAACTGGATGAGTGATCCTTGTGTGGTGCGCGTTTTAGGAATTTGGAAGTTTTCTTTTGGTTTTATTTGGCATTTCGGTTATTTCGTTTTAAAGACAATTATTTGTTATTTGCTTCGGTTTTAATTAAGATTTATGTTGGATTTTGTAAGACAATTATTTGGGAATAAATGAGAGAAGTTTATTCAGGAAAATGGTTACTTGTGAATTGAGTTATGGTTAGCCAACATGCTGTCTTTAAGGGAATAAAGAGGCGGGGTTGAGGGTGGCATGGTCGACTCGTCTGGTTACAAAGTGGTATCAAAGCCTAGGTTTCGAGGTGAACCGAGTTCGACTCGGAAAGAGGAGATGAGAGGATAATTCAAGGTTAGTGGGATTGCGGAAAAATTGGATTTCAAAGTTTTCAAAATGGGGAATTTTCAAAATATTATAAAACCACTACCTAGATGAGCCTCTAGTTATTGTTTTGTTTTGTAGGGAGATCAGTCTTTACAGGACCGGACTGACTCACTTGCTATCTTGTGTGCGGATGTCGCCAAAGAGAGCATAAGGTTTGGAAGCCTTGGAGCAAGTGTGATTGTAATGGAGGATCCGCAAGGCGTAGAACACAGGTGAAGTTCTAAGGAGGGCAATGAACAGCATAGTGATTGGGTATCATGTAGGGTAACAATGGAATGTTCCTACTAATAACCGGGTGTGCCCGAGAGAAAAGATCTGCAGGACGAGATCTTACAACGAGGATGCCAATTACGTTTCTCTACACGTCCGAGAAGCACTCTAAAGAAGCAATTGGATTACCTTATGGACAAAAGATTCATCTGACCGAGCAGTTCACCGTGGGGAGCACCAGTGCTGTCCGTGAACAAGAAAGATGGAAGCTTTCGCCTTTGTATTGATTACCGGGGATTGAATAAGGTGACAATTAAGAAAAAGTATATGTTGCCACAAATCAATGAGTTGTTGGACCAACTGCAAGGAGCTTCGTGATTATCTAAGATTGATTTAGCATCAAGCTACCACCAGATTCGGATAGCGGAGGAGGACATAAGAAAGACGGCGTTCCGACCACGTTATGGACATTACGAGTTCGTGGTAATGCAGTTCGGTCTTTTTGTTAATTTGAAAAATGTAGTTTTTGGCAGAGGGAGATAGGATTTCCAGGCCACATCGTCTCAGACACATGAGTGGCAGTGGATCCCGAAAAGACAGCCGCTGTGACGGAATGGCCTATTCCTAAGAATGTTACCGAGGTCCGTAGCTTTTTAGGTTTAGTGGGCTATTACCACATATTTGTTCCAGATTTTGCCAGTCTGACAAGACCTCTAACAAATTTAATTGGGAAGGATGTGAAGTTCGAGGGGACGGAAGCCCGTTCTAAGAGTTTTGAGGAATTGAAGAAGCGTCTAACTCAAACACCGGTGTTGGTTCTACCAAGGACATGTATACCATATGACGTATACACCGAAGCCTCTGGATCCGGGTTAGTATGCGTGCCTATGCAAGAAGGGAAAGTCATAGCATATGCATCTAGACAACTACGGGCAAATGAGACGAACTAACCGAATAATGATTTGGAGTGAGCAGCAGTGGCTTTTGCTCTTAAGATTGGGCGTGCTTATTTGTACAAGGAGAAAGTGAATATATTTATGGATCATCAAAGTCTGAAGCATGTTTTCACCCAAGGCAATTTGAATCTGAGGCAGCGAAGATGGATGGAGTTGTTGGCGGACTATGACTTGAATATCACTTACCACCCGGGAAAGGTTAACCAGGTGGTAGACATCTTAAGTCGGCGCAGAAATGACGTTGCAGAGGTCAAGAAAATGCAAGAGTTGATCGTGACTTTGGCCAGTTTAAGGCTGTTTGTGATGCAGGTAGAGGAAAATACTGTGGGGCTGGAAGCATTGGACAATGTTGATTTACTTTGGAGAATTTGACAAGCTCAAGGAAAGGACCTCGTTTTAAAGGAGGTAGTCGATAAGCAAGTGGTTAGGTACCACGTTGCCGAAAATGGGACTTACATGTATAGGACTCGGGTATGTGTTCCTAACGATGAGAAGTTAAGAATGGAGGTGCTAAGTCAAGCTCATCAGTCACGATTTTCCATTCATCCTGAGAACACCAAGATGTACCAGGATTTAAAGAGATACTGCCAATGGGGTGGAATGAAGCGGGACATTGCTAAATGGGTAGCACAGTGTGCGACATGTCAACATGTGAAAGCACAACAGATGGCACCCAACAAGTTCACTTCAAGACTTGCCATTACCAAAATGGAAATGGGATATGGTGACTATGGATTTCGTAACAGGATTGCCGATGACATTAGATAAGAAGAACGCGATTTGGGTAATCGTTGACCGGCTTTCTAAATCAGCTCACTTTGTGCCAATTAAGCAAAACAGCTGGCGCAGAAGTACTTGGCCGTGATTGTGCGGATGCACGTAGTTCCAATGAGTATTGTGTCAGACAAAGACCCAAAATTTACAGCTAATTTTTGGCAAGCCTTTCAAAAAGCAATGGGAACAAAGGTACATTTGAGTACAACATACCAACCTCAGACGTATGGTCAATCGGAAAGGACGATTCGGACCCTAGAGGATATGTTGAGAGCCTGCGTCTTGGACTGGGCGGGAAACTGGAGAAAGTTCCTACCCTTAGAAGAGTTCGCATACAACAATAGTTGCTACGCTAGCATTGGGATGGCTCCGTACGAAGCTCTATATGGAAGACTGTGTTGTACACCCCTTTGTTGGACATAAGTGGGAAAAACAGAGACATTGAACATGAAGTGGTAAAAGAGACGATTGAACAAGTGGAACTGCTTAAGAAAAGGCTAAAAGAGGCCCATGACCGCCAGAAGAGTTATGCAGATCAACGTCAGACAAACTTAACATTTTCAGTGGGAGATGAGGTGTACTTGAAATTGAGAGCGTTCAGAAGAAATGAAAAGCACCAGAAGTTGAGAAACTCAGACCAAGGTACATGGGACCGTACCCTATTGTCTAGAAAATCGGAGAAGTGGCATATCGATTGGAGATACTACAAGAGTTGTCAAAATTTCACGATGTGTTCCATGTGTCACTCCTAAGAAAGGTAGTAAGGGAGCCTGAGCTCATTTTGCCTCAACAGCCAAGTGACTTGGGCCAGAATTTGTCGGTTCTGAGTATGCCAGTGGAAGTACTAGAATACCATGAAATGGAAATCCGTGGTAAGGAAACAAAGTGTGTTAAAGTTTGCTGGGAAAGAAATGGTATCCGCGAGGAAACGTGGGAGCCGGAGCAGCAAATGCGGAAGGATTACCCCGAGCTCTTTAAGGACAAGAGCGGAACCGGAGGTGTAGAGGTGAATTCGGGGATAAATTCCTTTCAAGGAGGGGAGAGTTGTAACATCCCTATTCCAACCCATCAGAAAACGCCCAACAAGAAAACCCTAGCTTTTATCCCTATATAAGTGAATTATTATAAGAAGGAGAAGCTCTTTTGCAAACAGTCTCATTGCAACAAAATTTTATGACGAAATTAAATCAATGTAAAGTACAACCGAATTTGCATCGACTTTATAACGAAAAATATTTTCGATGTAAATTCGTTGTAAATCTTTGGCGTCGTAAAATCGTCGTAAAATAAACACGGTTATACATCGAAATTACGACGATGTCATAAATCATTGTAAATTCGATGTAATATTACATCGAAATTACGACGAACATCATTTTTGAGTATTTTGTTGTAAATTTGATGGTAATTTACATCGAATTTACAACGATCAATAATCGATACTAATTAATGACGATATCACATCGAAAGTAAAAGTTTGGTATAGCATGTTTTCTTATAGGTTTATCTAATAGTTTACATCGAATATGGTCGTCGTAAAGTAGTTGTAATATTGTTGTAAAATTGTTGTAAAGTTATTTCGATGGTAAAACGTTGTAATGTTCCGTTGCAAAGTCGTTGGTAAGTCTGGAAAAATTTCTATAAATGCATCCTAACTTCAAACGAAATTCTACAAAAAAATAACACCTGAAAAAAAAACACTTTACAATCTTTTCAAAAAATGTTTATATACGATTTACGAAAATAGATGTATATACAAAAAGATTCAGAGGGAGCGTTGACAAAAGAATTCAAAGAGGGGCATGAAATATTCATGTATCATGCCTGAAATATGCAAACAACCTTGGAAAACAGTAAGATGTTTTGTCCTTGTCGGAAATGCAAAAATACGAGATATATTCTTATTGAGACTGTGTGGAATCATTTACTAAATAGAGGGTTTACGCCGCAATATTTTGTTTGGTATCAACATAGAAAGAATTTTGAAAGGAATCATGCTGCTAGTAGTAGTAATTATCAAGATCATGTAGATTTTGATGAATCAAATAATCAAGATAGTTATCATGATTAACATCAATTTGATCAGGGTCAAGAACATGATAGGATGCATGACATGGTTACTGATGCATTTCATGAAGCAAATGCTGATAATAGTGTTGAGGAACCCAACGTAGATGCAAAACGATTTTATGATATGTTAGACGCTACAAATCAGCCACTCTACGATGGATGTAAAGAAGGACAGTCTAAATTGTCGTTAGCAGCTAGGATGATGACAATTAAAACTAATCATAACTTAGCTGAGGTTTGCATGGATGATTGGGCTTATCTTATTAAATAGTATTTGACAGAGGATAATTTGGCTACCGAAACTAATATAAGACTCGGTGGTGAGCTTATATCGTGGGATAGATGATGGTGAACACAAGCTGGCGTTCGCTCTTTCTTGTGTCCGAGAGATGGTCGATGATGAGGGACCTAACACGATGGCATTCGCTCTTTCGGGTAGGATCGTTTGGATGGATCCGTGTTGGCGGAGTGAGTACACGACTCTCTGATACGGTGCAATAGTTCAGGCTTGATCGAATCACACGAACAAACAAGAACAAGGATGAGAATTCGCTTCTCAAGAACACTAGAAGAAGTGCGGCTCTTTATTGATATCGGGTAAAAACGTGACTACAAAGCTGTGTAGGGGACTTTATTAAATAGTCCATCAGCTTGAACCTTCTAGGGTTCGACTCAAACGACAAAGAAAAAGACTCAAAACAACAAGACTTGCAAAAGAAAACAAGAAAACAACGAGACGTCTAAAATACGTCTAAACACAAAAATGCATCGTTTCATTAAGTTAAAAAATGGAAACTATGGCTGTAACTCTAAACAAAAGAATTGCTATCGTTTTGGATGGCTCCTTAGCTGTTGTTGAAGCTCACGTCACCTGCATGGATAGTATAAATATTGAACAACTTACATTGAGGAAACGACGGTGGATATGGTGCATGAGAAGCCTTTGGAGACGCCTCGGGATATAATGCGTCCTTGACTTATGGCTGGTTGTAAAAGTCTTCTCTTGAGTTTTCAAAGTCAGAAAGATCGTCATCTTCAAGCCCTGGTCTTCCCTCAGCTTCCGTCTCTTGTTCTTGCATGATTTGGCCTTCCTCGACTTCGGTTTGCACGTTGTGAACTAAATCGTAACATGTATACTAACAAAATGCCACGTTCATTAGTCTTAAAATATGAATTAGGACGATGAAAGTTACCTGCCTCAGTAGAGATTAGATCGATTTGGCCATCCCTCAGTTCAACATTGTCCTCCTCGGCTACGGTAAGGTCTCCGGGTAGGTGGTTCAAAGGAAACTTTGAATCCGCTCGGGCTAAATGATTTCTATCTTGATTGTTGTCTTCTAAATTTCCATTTGGTGGGTGAAAATGCTTTCCCTTAGTGGAAGTCAGGTCGTCTTGATCGTCCCTCGGTGGTTGCCAATGTTTAGGGTTATTGTTGCAGAGGGGAATGGATCGATCGATCGGACAGTTGGATATTTTCGAAGGTGATTGATTGGTTCTATTGAACTGATGATGTCTTGCACAGCAAGTTCGATCCGTTTAGTGAGTTGTTTGGCCTTGGATCGTGTCATTGGCCCTTCTCTGACTGTTGGCATTTGGATCGGATCGTTGCTGGGATCGATTTCCACATCATTCCCTCCCCCTTGAAGAGGTTTTGACCCTAAAACTTTTTCACCTGCGTCAAATGAAGATAAGTCAACAACATTAAACGTATGAGAGATATTATACTCACCTGTAAGCTAAAGTGGATAGGTGTTGTCGTTGATCCGTTTTAGGACTTTGAATGGACCGTCACCTCTTGGTGCTAGTTTGGAGCTCCTCTTGTTTGGAAATCTCTCTGTCCTCATGAGACCCATTCTCCAGGCTCAAAAATCAGTTGCTTTTGTCCTTTGTCAGCTCTCCTCTTATATTCCTCGGTCTTCTTTTCAAGGTTCCCATTGGCCTTGAAGTGTAGTTTCTTGATTTGCTCTCCTCGGTTAAGACCGTCCAAGTTGACTTGCTCAGCTTGCGGGATTGGCTTAAGATCTAATGGTGACAAAGGGTTTATCACGTAGACAACTTCAAAAGGTGACAACTTATAAGCAGAGTGAGTTGCACGGTTATATGAAAATTCAATAAATGGAATGCAATCTAACCATGTTTTCATGTTGGTACCGAGAGTTTCTCTAAGTAAAGTAGAGAGTGTGCGATTTACCACCTCGGTTTGTCCATCCGTTTGAGGATGACAAGTCGTAGACAATAGCTTAGTACCTAGCTTCTTCCAAAGTGTCCTCTAGAAGTGGCTAAGGAACTTAGTGTCCCTGTCCGACACGATTTTTCTCGGAATCCCATGCAAACAAACTACTTATTTGAAGAAGAGATTTTTGCAATTTGAGTATCATTATTCGTCTTGTCACAAGGGAGGAAATGGGCCATCTTAGAGAATCTGTCCACCACTACGAAGATGGAGTCCTTGTGTCTAATCTTTGGTAGCCCTAAGACAAAATCCATAGATATGTCTACACATAGGGAGTTAGAAATTGGCAAAGGTAAGTAAAGACCGTAAGGATGTGACCTTGATTTTGTTTGGTGGCATGGTACGCCTCAAGGCAGAATTTCTCCACGTCTTTCTTTAGGTGAGGCCAATAGAAATGGTCCTTCACTACTGCCAGTGTCTTGTCGACACCAAAGTGCCCCATAAGACCTCCTCTGTGTGCTTCACTAAGCACCAAGTCTCTCATGGATCCATGTGGAATACATAAGCGTTTATCTTTAAACAAAAATCCATCATGTGTGTAAAACGAACCGTAGGGGCCTTTTCCACATTGCTGGTAGCATTCTCCAAGTTCATGATCATCTTATATAGCTCCTTGATGTGCTCAAATTCCATAAACTTGGCCTCCATCGTTGCTATGAGCGCATGCCTCCGAGATAAGGCATTGGCCACAACGTTTTCTTTCCCCTTTTTGTACTTGATAACATACAGAAACGTCTCCACAAACTCCAACCACTTGGCGTGTCTCCTCTTGAGAGATGTCTCAACACGGAGATGCTTCAAAGTTTCATGATCCTTATGTATGATGAATTCCTTAGACAGCAAGTAATGATGCCAAGTCTCTAGAGCCCGAACCAACGCGTAGAGCTCCTTGTCGTATGTTGGGTAGTTGAGTGTGGCTCCACTCAGATTTTCACTAAAGTATGCTACTGGTCTCTTCCTTTGGTGTAGCACTGCTCCAATTCCCAATCCAAAGCATCACATTCTACTTCAAACATTTCTTCAAAATCCGGCAAAGCTAGTACCGATGCTTGAGTCAGTCGATCCTTTAGAGTGTTGAATGCTGCTTCTTGAGCTGCTCCCCACTGGAATGGGACGTTCTTCTTGATCACAGCAGTGAGGGGGTGCTGCCACTGTGCTAAAGTCCCTCACGAATTGCCTATAGAAGCTGACCAGGCCGTGAAAAATTCTCAAATGGCCGATCGTAGACGGTGTGGGCCACTCCCGGATTGCTTTGATCTTCTCCTCATCTACTTGTAGCCCCTGTTCACTTACTATAAAACCTAAGAACACAAGTTGATTAGTACAAAATGTGCACTTCTTAAGATTAGCATAAAGGTCTTCCTTGGGAAGTGATTTAAGCACCAGTTCGAGATGTTTGAGATGATCATGTAGGTTCTTACTATATATAAGTATGTCATCAAAATAAACAACTACAAATTTACTTATATAAGCACGAAGAACCTGGTTCATCAAGCACACTTGGTGCATTGGTTAAGCTGAAGAGCATAACTAACCACTCATACAAACCTTGCTTGGTTTTGAATGCGGTTTTCCACTCGTCTCCTTCACGCATTCTGACTTGGTGATAGCCACTCTTCACATCCACCTTTGAGAAAATGGTGGAACCATTGAGCTCATCCAGTATGTCGTCAAAGCGTGGGATTGGATGCCGGTACTTGATGGTGATGTTGTTGATGGTGCGGCAGTCTATGCACATCCTCCATGTGCCGTCTTTCTTTGGGACTAAAAGAACATGCACAACACAGGGGTTGAGACTTTCTCTTATGTATCCCTTGTCCATCAAGTCACGTACTTGCTTCTCTAGTTCCTTGGTTTCTTTGGGATTCATTCTGTATCCTGCCTTGTTGGATAAAGCAGACACTGGAACGAGATCTATTTGATGCTCAATTCCCCTGATGGGAGGCAGGCCTAGTGGAATGTTCTCCAGAAAGATGTCATTAAACCTGTTTAGCAAGGCATCTACTTCTGGTGGAAAATTCAATTCCTTAAATCATGTGCTTAAACATTCTTTAAAAATCATTAGCAACATAGTGCCCTTGGCACTCATAACACGATTTAAATCTCCAGTAATTATGTAAAGATTAGAACTACTTACCTTGGCCTCTCTGTTCATTCTGGATTGAAGTTCATGAACTTATGTTGGACTTAGAGGCGCCAAGTTGTATTTGCGATTCATATGAGTGAATGTATAGTAGTTTGTCCGGCCATTGTGAATGGTTGCTCGGTCAAACTGCCATGGTCTCCCCAACAGGAGGTGCCCATCTTGCATTGGCACCACATCGCAAAGCACCTTGTCCTGGCACTTGCCCACTACAAGAAAACAGCGTTTTAGCGACTACAGAAATAGTCGCTATTTCGTCGCTAAAACCCGACTTACGACTAAATAGCGACTAAACAATGTAGTCGTTAATCCTTAGTCGCTAAAGTATGTAGTCGTAAAAATAGTCTCCAAATGGTGATTACTTTACGACTACACCCTATGAATAGTGCAATAGTCGTAAAATAGTCATAAGATTTAGTGACTATTTACCGACTATTCTATGACTAATTGAACGACTATTTGGCGACTACTTGTAAAAAAAATAATAAAAAATTTTTATATTTTTTTTATTTATTAAAATAATTAATTACAAAAAATGGAAATAAAATGAAAAATGAAAAATGAAAACAAAGAAAAAAAGAAGATCGAAGATCTTCTCCCTCATCGGCGCAGCTTCGATCTTCTTCTCCCTCACCGGCGCCGAGGAAACCCATCCTCCTCCACCGTCTCATCCGCTCTCCTCCGCCACCGTCTCTTCCGCTCTCCTTCGCCACTGTATCCTCCGCTCTCTTCCGACACCGTATTCTCCCCTCTCCTCCTCTCTCCTCCACCACCATCTCTACCGCTTTCACCACCGCAATAGGTTCAACAGCACCGCTGTTTCTCCTCCTCACTCTTTCCATTTGCCGCTCAACAGCTCGGCAAAACCCTCGTATCTCAGCCTCTTTCCTACTCCAACCTTCCAAAATCCCAATAAATGAAACCCCAAAAAATCCGTCGATCGTTAGAAAATAGGTCAGAAAGAAGAAAACTCACGGCATAAGCCGTTGACAATCCCGCCATTCGCCAGAACATCTTTCCAGCTCGAGAAAACGTCGAATTGCCCCCGCGTCCACATAGATTGGGATCTCCGAAACCCTAACAAGACAAGGGAAATTTCGCCCAGAAATAGAAGGAGGAAGACTCGATGGGGAAGCTAATCCGAAACTTAGAATCTGTAATCGCTGTGAGAGGGAAGAAAATCGCAAAAACTCGATCTGAGATCGAAGAGATGGGATGTGAGCGACGAAAAGCACCTTCAATTGCGGGAGGGTCGTGCTTAGAGATAGAAGGAAGACAAAAAAAAAAGTTTACATGTGTTTCTTTAAAAACCGAATTAATTTATTTTTGCTATTTCCGTACGAAGTAGTGGCCGATATTTCAACATTGAGCGTTAGTTGTGAGAAATATTTATTACACTTAAAAGTTTGTATTATAAAAACTGTGTTGACAATAAGAAAAGATACCACATTACTTGTTTTTTTTTGTTTTTAACCTCTATTTTTACGAATTCTGACAAAAAAAAAACACTTTTTGAAAAATTACAAGATCTTGACGAATTAATGAAGTTAAATAGTTGGTACAATGTTGGTACGAGACACTAAACCAAAAGATTAAGTGATAGTTATTGGTTTATAGATTTTAATTGATTTCGATATCCAAACAAAATAAAAATCATGTGTTATTGGATCATTGATTTAAAATTTTATATCAAAATTATATCTTATTGGTTTTATGATTTTTAAATCCTAATTAATCCTTATCAAAAATTCTATGTTATTGGTTTTGTGATTTTTAAATTCTAACTAAAATCAAGTGTTATTTAATACTAAGATTTACTTATAGATTTAATTTTGCATTAATGAATTTAGAAAAATATACAAAAAAATTAAATATGAAGAAAAACCTACGATTCACAAATATTAATTGAAATCCACATGTTAGATTTTGAAATCAGTGAATTTTACAAAGATTTATAAATTATATATAAAATTTTAAATCAATTAAAATATATAAAATAATAAGTGAACCACACGGTGTTTAGAGCTTATTTGACAATGGTTTGACAATAGTTTAATAGGTTGTTACAAGTTGTTAAACAAAATACTAGTTGACAAAAAATTACTAGTGTATATAACCATGTTCATGTTGCGATCTTTGATCGTCCAGATCATCTTTGAGAAATCTACGGATCATGCAATTCTTTGATGTACAAACTTATGTTGGATTGCTCGATTCCATTATGACTACCAAGACGGAGGATCAATCACACCGATTGATACGAACTCGTAAATCTCTTGACGAATCTAATATCTATATTTTCCAAAGCTCGCATGTGATTGTTTTTTGTTTGTTGTTACCTAGGGGGGATTAGGGCCTAGACCCTAATCCTCACCCCCGGGCCCGGACCAGCATTGATCCGCCCCGCTTGACTCATTAACAAAAATTTCTTGACGTGCATCCGCCCCGCTTGAACCCACGGGTAACCCGCAAATATTTAAATAATAAAAAAAAATTATATTATTTGATATTTATGTGTAAGATCTAGTTTACAATTTAATATTTAGAGTTTATGATTAAGAGTTAGAGGTTTAGGGTTTAGGGTTTAGGGTTAAGGTTTTGTGTTTGGGGTTTAGAATTTAAGATTTATAAAATGATTATATTAAAAAATTGTAAGTGTTGATTTTTATGTATATTATTTGATATTTATGTGTAAGATCTAGTTTACAATTTAAGACTTAGAGTTTATGATTAAAAGTTAGAGGTTTAGGGTTTAGGGTTAAGGGTTTGTGTTTGGGGTTTAGGATTTATAAAAATCGAGTATAGTCGGAAATTAGTCACCAAAATGGCGACTATTATGCGACTTTTGTGCGACCCGCCGAAATAATCGCATATTAGTCGCTACATTAGCGACTATTAAGCGACTATTATTTCTCGTCTGAAATATAGTCGTAAATTAGTCGTAAAATAGCGACTACTGTAGCGACTATGTTCTTTAGTCGTAAAACAGCGACTAAATTACGACCAAATTGTATTAGTCTTCAAATAGTCGCTAATTAGTCACTAATTAGTCGCAACTTTTAGCGACTACTTATTTAGTCGCCATTTGTAGTCGGTAAAACCATGTTTTCTTGTAGTGCCCACACTGAATGGAACAATTACTTGCTCCGTTACTTTAAGCTACGTAGTGTCATTAAGCCATTGTAGTTTATATGGCCTTAGATGCTTAACCTTTTCCAAACCTAACATGTCTACCATAAACTTGCTAGCCACGTTACCACAAGATCCACCATCTATTAAAAGATTACATACCTTGATGTTGATAGTGCAACACGTGTGGAACAAGTTTTCCCTTTGGACCTTCTGTTCAGGTTGGACTAGAACACTAAGAACTCTCCTGGTCACTAGTAGATCACCAGTGTCTGGATACTCAACGTCGTCCTCATCATCATCTACTTCGTCTTCCATCTCATCTTGAGATTCATAACCACCACTGGTCGCGATGATCATCACCCTCTGGTTTGGACAGTCTCTCGCATAGTGTCATCTTCACTGACATTTAAAACATGTAATGTCACGAGCTCTAGCTTGACTAGTACTAGAGAACTTACCTTGTTCTGGTCTAGATGATTTAGGTGGGTCACTTGTTTTACTTTTGAATCGAGAATCGATCTCAACAGCTTTGCCTTTGTCCACTGGTTTGTTGTTGCTTGCTTGCCAAGGCATATATGTTTTTCGTTTAATTTGTTGCTCCACTTGCACTGATAAGTGCAACAGCTCATGGAGCCTACTGTATCTTTCTCTCTCCACCTTCCTGGCTATCCGTTCTTGAAGACCATCGATGAACTGAGCCATCAATGCGTCCTCGGATTCCTCTAGCTCTAGGGAGTTTATCAGTTTTTCAAACTCCTCGAAATACTCCCTTACGATCTGATTGCCTTGAGCTAGTTTCCTGAAACGTTTTTGAAGATCACAGTGATAATGCTCAGGAACATACATCAACCTTAAAAGTTATTTCAAGTCGTGCCATGTGTGGATTGGACCAAAGAGTTGTCTCCTTCGTTCAGCAACGGTTCTGTCCCACCATGCTAGAGCATTTTCAGTGAGTTGTACGGCGGCTAGTGCACCTTTCTTGTGCTCTCCATAGCCATATCACTCGAAAATATACTCCAAGCGTCTCTCCCAATCCAGATAGACTTTTGGATTTGACTTGCTTGCAAAGGTAGGAGGGGTCAGTTTAATCTCATTGTTTCCTTCCCTCGGCTCACGTTCTCTTGGCCGGTTTCCCCTTATAGGATCATGTCTCCTCTGGTTTGATGTCGCAAGGGGTCTGGTGGAAGGTCATCTTCCAGCTCAGGCATGCCATCTTCCAGCTCAGGCATGACATCTTCCTCGGAATCATCTTGGTGGATGTTGTTGTTAGCCGGGACATTCCTACGAGCTTAGAAATTGGCTCTTTTGGGTGCTCTCGGTTGCGGATGCTCAAGCCCGCCAATCCAATCACCATACCCTCTCAGCTAATCCCTCATGGTTGTCAACATTTGCATGATGGCATCCTGTGGGTTGGGGTTATTGTTATTGTTGTTCTAGTCTCCCATTGCTACTTAGCATGTAGTATTTGAAATTACTCAAAAACAACAATCGTTAATAGCACCGAATGGAATAAAAATAAAAAAATAAAAAAAAAATAAAAAAAAATTCAATCAGAAGCGATTCAAACTAGAACGCAACAACTTAGTTTAACACAAGATTATCTCAGCTAAATTCAAATCACAACAACATAGAACACAGGAAATTTTTTATTTTTTATTTTTTATTTCTTAAGACTAACACAAGCGATGCTAAGATATATATATATATATATATCTTTTTTTGCTTTCCTTAAATAAAACTAAACAACCTAATTACGAATGCAGGGGAGATTAACTTTTTATGGGATTCTTAATTGAACAGAAGCAAATTAATTTGACTAACCAAACTGTTATTACCGGTTCGGACACAACAAATTAAAAGACAAGAGGGGATCGGGAAATCTCGTTTATTAGCTAATTTCGGTGAAGTACAATGAGTTTTTAGTAGTCAAAGGCAAGAAACTAAGAATACAAGCTAGAAGTCTCGAAGCTAGGGTTCTTAGGTCTCTTGCAGCAAAATGGGCGTGTCCCTTGCCGATGAAGAGAGCTTCCTATTTATAAGGCCTTGAGTTGGTCCGGCTTCCTTATTTGTCGGAGATCGGGATATGGAAAGATCCCTTTTTCTTCGGAGCAGACAAGCAAATCTTCCATTTTTTTGGGGATTCAGTGTAAAGGCAATCTTCCTTTATTTCCACAAGCCGGAGAAACGAAATCTTCCTTTCTTTTCGGAGGTCGGTGCTGACTGGGATTAGTCAAACTTAATGGGCCCGAAGGCCAGTTTGCGGGACGAGTCCGTCGTAATAGATCCTCGGCCGATGTAAGCTGATATGGGTGAACCGAAAGTGATCCCTCCAAGTTAACGCACAGAGTTTTACCGGTTTAGAGTCGGTTTATGATGGGTTTAAGGGGTGTGCTAAACTCACCTCCAACAATTAGCCCTCCCCTAGTTTGGTAAAGTATGAGCGTTCAGTGGAATTCGGCAGACTTCATGAAGATAAATGAATTCAGAATAAACCGAGTCGAAGACGGTAAAAATTACCCTTGAAGTTTGAATTACCGATGTGGGACAGCGAATCGCAAGGATTTTGAATTGTCTTGTTCCGAGCTGCCAAAGTAGATCAGCGAATCGTTAAGATTTTCGATCTGTCTTGAATCCTGGGTCACTAAAGTAGATCAG
The DNA here is from genome assembly GCA_002933915.1 of Eutrema heterophyllum. Classification (NCBI taxonomy): domain Eukaryota; kingdom Viridiplantae; phylum Streptophyta; class Magnoliopsida; order Brassicales; family Brassicaceae; genus Eutrema; species Eutrema heterophyllum. The sequence goes on along the minus strand of PKMM01003507.1, from coordinate 700,919 downwards.
CAAATTGCTGGGATTTCAAATCGTTAGATTGGGTAAGTAAGTCGCTGAAGAGATTTTGAATTGCCGAATTTGGGAGGCGAATCGCTAGGGATTTCGAACCGCTGAATCATGAAAGTCAGTTACGCGAAAAGATTTTCGAATCTTCGTATCGGGAAGGCGAATCGCCATAGATTTCAAACCGTCAAATCAAGCAGTCGGATCGAATTAATCCGTTAAATCAGGAAGGTCAACCGTTGGGGATTTTGAACCGTTAGATCTGCATAATGGGTTTTTTTGTGAGCCGTTGGATTAGCGCGGAAGTCGAACGGTTCCGTTTTAGCGTGTTAGGGACGCTTCGTGGTCAGCTTCTCTCTATAAATAGTTGTCTCTCTCCTTCATTTCTCACTTTCGTTCCTAGGATAAACAGGTAGCTATCCTTTTCGCTCTCTTCTTTCCCTTTCTATATTATTTTGTCACTTATCCGAGTGAATTTACTTCGGTCTGCTTAGAGTCCTGATTTGTGTAAGAACGACTTCGCCTTCTGCCTAAGTTAAGATGGTTAAGAGAATTATAGTCGAATCTAGTTCAAATTCGGATTATGATGGTAGGGATTCAGATCCGGGTTTGAGTAATCTTGAGGGTAGCTCGGCTGTCGCGTGATTAAAGATCGGACGGGTGAAAACTCCGCGTTCGCTCCTAGGAACTTTCGCATTTCAGAGAACTTGTTTGGTCGCGTCGACCATTTCTTTGATTCGTTCCTCACTCGCATTGGTTAGCTCAGGAGGAATGAGGATCTTGACCTTTGAGAACGGTCTTGGAGGGCGTGTATGCTTCACCTTCAGAGTTTTGGTATTTTTTGGGTCGCTCATGCTTGTCGTTTTCTTTTTTCCTCTTGGTAAAATCAAAGGTTTTACCTTGGACATGTACCTTTGGCTCGGGGCAGCATTAGGAATTGTTGGGTATAACACCTTTTGGTTTACATTCAAGAAGACGGCATTGTGGTTGGCATGATCGATTATGGCACCAACTTTAGCTAGAAAGGGTCGACCAAAGATCAGTGGTCTTTCCTTATCTTGATCCATCTCAAGAATTTGAAAATCTGCATGAACAATCCTGTGTCCAATGAGAAGTTGAAGGTCGTAAATGACTCTTTCGTTCTTCCTTTGAGATGAATCTTCAAAGACTAGACGCATGGTAGATGGCATGAATTTTTTGATGCCTAATCTCTCAACAAATGTCTTTGACATGATGTTAACATTGGCTATAGAATCACACAAACAGTCCAAAAATTAGATTCCCGTGATCGAACAAAAGAAGGTGAAACGTCCTGGATCGTCGACTTTTCAGAGCATTTGAAGGAAATTTCGTTTTGGTACCTCAAATGGTGGCATTTCAGCTTCCTCGGACTTCTTTTTGACACAATCATGGAGTAAAATGAAGATCGAACTTTCCTTTGCTTTTGGCTTGGTGTCGATTTCTTCTTCAAGTATGGTGGAGATACATTACAATGGCCTCTTGGGTTATCTTATACCATTTCGGGTAGAACTCCAACTTATCTTTTCACAACGTCAGCGGTTTGAGCAACTTGAATATCCAACTTCTTGACATGGGCTGAAAGTGATTCGAATTTTCCATTCAAGTCATTGTACATGCAATCGATCTTGACATTGGAGTCTTTCGCCATCTTCTGTTGGCTTGTGATCAGCTGTCGCAGCATCTATTCGATCTTGTTCTCTTGAGAAACGTGAGTAGGTGCTGGTGCAGCTGGACATGGTTCATTTTGAGAGTTAAAAGGCGCGGGCAGAGGGTTGAATGGTGCTCTTGGCTGAAAGTTTCCATTGCCTCCATAGTTCATGGTTTGGAACTTGTTCTGAAATAGTTTAATTTGGCGTGCTGCGGATAGAAATGATCGCGAGGATTCTCCACATTTGGATTCTGGTAAGAGAGATTGTTCATGTTTCTGAAGTTGTTGTTGAATCCATTGTTGAAGTTGCGGTTTTGGTGAGAACCTTGATCTCCACACAAAGATAGTGACTCAAGACGCTTCCTAGCTGAAAGAATCCACCTAAAGTCTAGAAAACAAGAGACAAAGCGTTAAAAGCTTTAAAAGAGAATTACTCAGTTTTTAGATTGATCAAAAGGTATGTTTTACAATTAGGAATGGAAGAGCTTATAGAGAGTTCGACAAGGGACAAGACCAAACGGTCATAAACACTAAAAAGGAAACAATAAACACGAAAATAAAAGACTAAAGCAAAAAGAGGATGATCTTGAAAGATATATGGCCGTTAGAAGTGAATGCTTGGCTAAATAAGGAAGTCTGCTTGGAGTCTTCTTATATCTCGAAATTCTCTTGATATATCCATGTTGAAGAAGCCTCTGAATTTCTTGGAGGGTCTTCAAGTTGCACAGCTCAAAGAGAAAGAGCCGTTGGTCCATAAATGCTCCATTAGGCTCCAAATATGGAAAGTCTTGGTGTATGAGTGGCCAAGATTGAATCCTCCTGATCCAATGGCTGTAAGTGCATCTTGAAGTGTTCTTGGGAGGCTCTAGTTGTAGTAGATACTCTCCTTGACGCCAAACATATGATTGAAGTGTCTCAATCCCGGAAGATTCCGAATAAGGCAAGTTTAAGACCAGCCGGTTTAGAAACTTAATAACATTCACATCTGAGCCGGTATTGATGTGAATCCAATTCTCTGTATGCCTCTGTTGAGATAAGATTTTATACCAATTCGTTTTAGTGCTTAATTCTCTCTACTTTAGTCGCAATTCTCCAAGGAGTGCTCGTAGGTCCAAATCGGGTAAGTTTAGAATCACCCGACTTGACAATTGAATATCTCCTTCGTGCGAATAGATATTGGGTTGATTCTATTTCGAGGCATGCTCTAGATGAGCTGAAAATGTTCTCCAAGTGGTTTAGTGCCCTGAATCTTTGTGGTTGATCTGGAATGCATCGAGCAACAGCCATAGGTATGTATTAATAGTAGCATCGTCTGGAATCACCTGGTTTGTAAATTCGATTCCGGTTTGGTCCGAGCTGATATTGACCCAATTCCACTTCTCTGTGAGTCTCTGATGAGGTCAGTTTCTGGAACAAGTCGGTTTGTTACTTAAATCCTTCTGGTTGGTTCGGTAAGCTCCATGAAAGGCACATATGTCCTTGTTGGATCCTATATGGCTTGAGTAGTGAGTTTGATTGAACTCATGTTCAGCTACTAGTTTGATGACCGCATCAACCTGCATCAATATCTTGATGAGAGGTGACTTCACACGAGCTCACCGAACGGTTTTTACTCTTGAGGAGTTGATTCATCATACTCCCAAGCTTAGCAATTTGCTTAGAATCAAAGTCACCAGAGCATGTGGTTCTGTCAAAATCAGGACAATTGTTGATGTTGCTTGTAGCAAGATTGTCAATGAGGGCGAGTCCTTGGGCAACAGTATTTGTGGTGAAATCTCAATTGCTGGCCGTGTCGAGAGAGAGCTGATACTTTGGTTGTAAACCTCTGTAGAAAGTATTCAGCAAGTTCGAACCAGAGAAGCCATCATGAGGACAATCGCGTTCATAGTATTTGAAATGCTCTCATGCTTCGTAGAAGAACTCGACATGACCTTGTTGAAAACCTTGGATCTTGTTTCTCAACAAATTCGATTTTGACTTCATGTAGAAGTGACTGAGAAAGGCTGACTTGCACTCTTCCCAATTGGTGAACGATCCAGCTGGCATAGATTTCAGCCATCTATGAGCTTTTTCGCTCAAAGAGAAGGGGAACCGCTTGCACTTCAAATAATCTGCAGGAATTCGGTTGGTTCTTATATAGCTGCAGATTTCTTCAAAGAGCTCGATGTGATCCATAGAATGCTCAGTAGAGAGACCGTGAAACTTATTTTGTAGTGGTGATAAGACGTTAGAAAAATTTCTTCTAGTGGGCATGCACATGAGAGTAAGAGAAAGTAGAATAAAAAGAGCTGTCTGAAATCAAATGAGAAGCTTAAAAATCAGTGTAGTCTAGAACAGAAAATTAGATCACGAAATCACAAGTAACGATCAATTCCCCAACAATGGCGCCAAAAACTTGATAGCGAGGTATTTAACGGTCCAAGTTTTACCCCTTAAAACAACTGCAAGTGCACAACAACCACAATAGTATATTAAGGGATCAAATCTATAGAGACTTGTGTACCTAAGATTTCTAAGAACTTTAATTTTTCGTCTAGACCTATCTAAGTTTGAGAGTATTGTCACGATTTGTAGCTATCAAAATAGGTAAACGAATGCAAGTAAATAACGATGAAAAAACAAGGATTAAAGACGTTGGACAGCAGGGAATTCTCCAGGGTTCATGGATCAAATCAAACAAGCAATTAGTTACGATTTAAAGTGACTTAGTCGACTGGGTTCTAGAACTCGAACAAAGAATTGTATTATATCTACTTTCGCAGGACCTAGTACCTAGATCTAAAAAACTTAATTACTCAGCTTTCATTGGTAACCACGCAGATAAATCAGCAAATAAGTCAAGTTCATTTACGTTCACAAACCTCTATAACTATGCTTTTGTATGTTTTAGCGTAATAGCTCGCGTACTCTAGTTCAAGTTAATAAATTCATTACTTCCGTGGTTTTATCTTCCTTAGATCAGTCGCTAGGTGATCAATCAAGCAACATGAATTAACAAACAAGAATAAAACGAAGAACCCTGATATTATCTTAAGTCTAACAACCTAGAAAGATATATCCATGATTAAACCCCTTCGAAAACCATTAAAACCTAACAAGTAAACTACCTTGACATGGATTCGCAAAACATCATTAGATTAATAAAGTATGCGAATTCAATAAACGGCGATGCTACGAAAGCTCGAACTCGATGGTGATGGTCTCTTTTATAGTATTTCGGTGGTGTGTGTTGTGACGACCTAAGAGACGTATTTATATGGTCTTCAACATCTCTTGAGGCGTCTAGGGTTCATCTTCGTGCAATCAAGTAACGGATTTGAAGTGGGCCTGGTCTGGGACGAGTTGAAGCTGGCCGCGGGTGCAACCTGTTCTGGCGCGGTCAGAGTGGCTTCATTTCATAGATAGCTTGACAAGACTTCAATATTCTTCATGGTTCTTGAGATGGAACCGTTGGCTCTTCCTCAACCCAATTGGATGTGAAAGGTGGTTGATCACCCAATTTTGTCTTAAACATTGAGCTTGATCAGATGGTGGGAAAGTCTTCATCGGATATGGAACTTCTGATAGTTCAAATCTGTCCAAAAACGGATTTCTGCTCTACTTTGTGCGTTTTTTGCGCAAATCACCTAAAAAGGCTTTTGAAACTCCAAAACAATTGAAATCACTTGAAAACCATTAGAAACCGAGTTGAAACACCTGCAAAAGGTCTTGAAATCATATCCAAAAAGGTGTAAAAACGGATTATATCAACATTCTTCACGGATTAAGCCTTGGTCGGAGGAGCCCCATTATAGCCAACCATATAAACCATACTCAACCACAGACCAAACCGGTTTTAACCAAAATGGGAAACTAAAGATTCACCTACCAATCTCACCTCAAAAACACTTTAGTCGAGCTATTTTACCCATGGTTTGATGATAAATCCAAAGTTGGTCGAGAGTCTCATCAACGGTGAGTCAAAATCCGAACTTTAGGACATTTGGTCCAACGAAGGTGCCATCTTTCTATCTTTTCTTTTAAATTCTTTTTACTTTATGTTTTTCTTCCTTAATTTGAATTGTTTTCACACAAGGACAGTGCAAAGTACATCTGGATGGATTCTATCGTTTACTAACACGTTTGTTCGTATTTTTGTCTTGAGTTCTTTTTATTTTCTTGAGTCGTTTTGTTGAGTCAAAATTTTGTACGAAACTATGAGCTTTTCTTGGAACTAATTGTGTTGTACTAACGATTTTAGTGACTATTATGACAGCAATTGACTACAGATTTTCCTGTATGGAAAACCCTTCAAGTCGATAAACCTACCAAGACGACCATATATTTTGGGTATTCGGATTATTTAGCGCTAACTCAACAACTAAATGAACTTAACCTTCTCATTTTGGGGCTTGGCATACATCGACCATGATTCCTCGTTCAAGCCCTCAGAAGACAAGTATGTGTGAGAAAGTGCGGTTTCCCTTTCTCTCCCTTCAGTTAAGATCTTCAATACAGAAAGATCATGGATATAGGTAACAAGGAAGTGAAATGACAATTCGGCAGCGGCAGCAACCACTGTTAGTTTTTGCGTCTCATGGAAGCCTATCCAAAAAAAAAAAAAATCCCGTAAAAATGTGAAAGAAAAGGAATAAAAAAATGTACAATAATACCCTAGAAAACTAGTGAAGAATTGATTGAAGGAAATGAAAAAAAAGGGAGAGGAAAGTAACCATAAGGTGAAAAAGACTATCTTGGTCCCAAGAAACATAAATGAGTAAAAATCTACATGTTCTTTGATCCATACTTCCTCGATGAGACCACACGCCTTAATCTTAAGGAGTTAGAAATGGAGGCGGATTTCTCAAAGTGATTGTGGGATTTTGTTGAAACAGTTGCTTATCTAAATGTTGGTGTTATTGTATGTGGCTTACAACAATCATGGTCAATACAACATTCTAAAGGATATGTGAGTTTCCACGTTTTCAAACGTCTTTTCTATATTTTGATGCTTTTTTTTGCTTGAGGACAAGCAAAGATCTAAGTCTGAGAGAGTCGATAAATCCCATGTTTACATGAATTTTATATGGTTTTAATATATTATTTAAGTGTATACGGTTTTGTGCCTTCAGATGTAATATTCTCGTATTTATAGCTGATAAACTGTGTTTTTACCGGTTTCTAACATTTTGTTTATGTGTCTTTTATCAATTCAAAGTGTGTTTTTAGAGTCTTTTAGTCCTTTATCGAGTCTTTTAAGGTTTTAGGTCACTTTGGGAGAAAGTGAGCCGTTTTGGGTGCAAATAAGCATATGGAGATGCAGAATCATGCAGAGACGCCAGATGTTTGGCAATCGTTGAAGAACTTTCCACCGACGGATCGAGCTTAAATTTTGATGCAAGATAGAGCATTGGGTTAGATTTCATTTGTAAGTTGTTTAAAGCCTTTCTAAAGGTATGATCAAGATTTATGCCGATTTTTGTGAAGACAGTCCAGTCTTGCGAGAAAAAGAAGCATGTACAGGAATGGAACCATAAGCCATTTAGATCCTTTTTTGAAGATCACCAGAAGCATATTGGATCGATCGATCCACCCCACAGACGAAAAAAGGCAATTTCGGACTTCCTATTTTGCCTTGAAATCATCCCAACTCGACCTAATTCGACCCAAGACCTATTTATACTTATTCTAAGCCACTTTATAAGGCTACAATTTAATTTTCTTAGACATATTTCATCTCTTTCAATTGTATGCTTGGGAGAAAATCTCTGAACCACTTCTGACAAACTTGGAGAAGATTTTTGAACCCTCTTATTACTTTGTCAATTTAATTATGTCTTTCTTTTCATCTCTTTGTGATTTCTTTGTCTCCATGTCTGAGTGATGAGGACATCGACCTTAGCACCGACCCGAGCCATATGCCAACGGTCCAAGAAGGACCCTTGACCCGTCAAAGGCCAAGCAACTCAAGAAGAGGTTCGGAGTTGCCATCCTAGCTTTTATCAACTCCCTAGGACCAGACGATCCATTAAAAAACTCTATTGTCGAACGTATCGGGCCAAATCCAAACATAGCCGAGAATCCAGTGTTAGCCTAGAGGATCCTAGTTTTAGCCGAAAGAAATCTAACCCTTGCCGAGAGGATTTCAGTTTTAGACGAGAAAAAACCTTACCTTGCCGAGAGGAGTTCGGTTTTAGCTGAGACAAAACCTTACCTTGCCGAGAGGAGTTCAGTTTTAGCTGAGACAAATCTTGCCGAGGGGATTTCAGTTTTAGCCGAGACAGAACCTTACCTTGTCGAGAGAAGTTCAGTTTTAGCCGAGACAAATCCAAACTTAGCCGAGAGAAACCCAAACATTGACGAGACGATTCGAAACTTAGCCGAGAGGAATGCAACTGAACTGAAAGCCACTCCAAACGATCGAATCTCCACCAAGGGAAGTGACTTTACTTGACCAACTTTATATGTTAAAGCTAACAGTCAAGGTAGAATTCCTTTTGAACGTGTAGAACCGGACATGCACCTTGCTGGCTTACCGGGAGGTTCCACCGTAGCCGAGAAGGAGTTTGCCGAGGAATTCAACAAGCTGACATTAGGCCGGACATCCCCTGATGATCCCAAAGGTTAGAACATTCTCTTGGTAGGTCCAGGAGTTCAAGGAACCAAGAATGGGACGAGGGAATCACGTGTTACTTTAAGAACAAGCTATCGGCCCGAAGAGCACCAAAAGAGGCAAGAAGGAGAGACAGCAGCTGAGGGAATGGAAGAGCTTGAAGATGAAGATTGCTCTGACTTTGAAGAGACTCTGGAAGACTTCTCCAACAAGCTACAAGCTCAGAGGGCACTAGAACCAAAGTCTTCCCCAAAGGCTCCTCATGCACCGTCTCGGACCTCTACACATCAATGTAAGTTGTTTACATTATATACTGTCCTTGCAGGTGATTCAAGCATCAAGAACAGCTGAGGACTTCATAACAAAAAATGACCTTAAGTCGCGTAGTCTAGTTTGCGGCCATTCTTTCCTTTTTTAGATTAAGTGAAACGATGCACTTTTGTTTTAGATTAAGGTTTTGTGTTTTGTTTTCTTTGTGTCGTTTTGAGTCTTGTGTTTTGCGTTTTTAATTTGACCTAAGGGTCACCATCTGACAAGCCACTTTATAAGGTTCCCCTGCAGCTTTGTATCTTTTACCTTTTGATTATCAATAAAGCGCCGCATTCCCCTTAGTTCTTGAGAGAAGCGATTTCTCTTGTCTTGTTCTTCCTTGTTCGTGTGATTAGACCAAGGCTGGGCTATTGCACCGTATCAGAGAGTCATCTCCCCTCTGTGTCGTGTATTCACTCCACCAGCACCTCACTCAACCGACTCCACATCAGAGAAGCGACCGCCATCGTGTCAAGTCATTCCACCATCGACCATCAATCGACTAAAGGAGAGGGCGACCGCCTGCCTCTAGTCCCATCTCTATCCCGTTGTAAGCTCTCACCACCGAGGCTTACATCATCTGGTATCAGAGCCAAAGGTTCTGCCTTTGGTTTTCTATCCCTTTACTTTAGCTTGTTTCGATATAAATGAAAATTTTCCATAAAACCAAACAAGATCAATTAAAATTTGAATATGTTTCGGAAAGTTAATTAAACATTAACTCAGAAGAGGTTAAAATTTGAATATATTTCACCAGTTTTCTAATTTTTCCATTATAATTAAAATCAGTTTTGGTTTCTAAAAACTAAAATCAACAATCAATTACTTCAAATATAAAATAAATTAGTAAATATTTATATTATTTAATCATATGGTGGGACGAGTTAAGGTTGATGTTTTTATGACTACAGTCATGTCACTACAAGAAAACACAGTTTTCGCGTGTCCCAAAATAGTTCCAAAATGGTCGCAAATGACTCATTTGCGACTAAAAAATTAGTTGCAAATATTTGGTCGCTAAATAAAGTGGTCGCAAAAAAGTCACTCTTTTGTGATTATAATATCAGTCTTAATCTAGACACTGATTTGCGACTACTTGTAAAACAAAATTATAATTCAAAAAGAAAATATTTTTATTTATTTATTAAACTTTTCCTTTAATCATTTTTGTTGCTGCAAACTGTTTGAGACTCTTGTTAGACCATCTAGTAATTTTATTAGAGGTTTAGAAATTGTTTCAATTCGGTTTCTGAATTTTTCTTTTAAATTCCATTCAGTATTTGACGAGTTGTTGTTTTTGAATAAGTGTCTAGAACAACAGGTTATCAACCATGGGAGAGGAAGCAAACCACACTCCTCAAGATGCTATCATGCAGATGCTCACTGCCATGAGGGAAGAGCTGAGAGGATTTGGCCAGAGACTCGGCCAACTTGAGCAACCTCAACCGAGAGCACCCGAGAGAGTTATTCCTTAAGCTCGGAGGAATGAGCCGGTTCACAATCAACATGACCAGGATGATTCTGAGGATAATGACATGCATGAACTGGAAGAAGACCTTCCACCAGACCCCTTGCGACACCAAAACCAGAGGAGACGCGATCCTCTAAGGGGAAACTACCAGCCAAGAGAGCGTGAGCCGAGAGAAGGTAACAATGAGATTAAACTAACCCCTCCTACTTTTGCAGGCAAGTTAAATCCAGAAGTCTATCTGGATTGGGAGAGACGTCTAGAGTATATTTTTGAGTGCTATGGCTACAGAGAGCACAAGAAAGTTGCACTAGCATCCGCACAACTCACTGAAAATGCTATAGCTTGGTGGGACAGAATTGTTGCTGAACAGAGGAGGCAGCTCTTTGGCCCAATTTATACATGGCAAAACATGAAATACGTACTAAGGTTGAGGTATGTCCCTGAGCATTATCACCGTGACCTTCAAAAACGTTTCAGGAAGTTAGCTCAAGGCAACAGAACAGTAGATGAGTATTTTGAAGAGTTTGAAAAGCTCATGAAGTCTTTGGAGTTGGAAGAATCCGAAGAAGCATTGATGGCTCAGTTCATCGATGGGCTTCAAGAACGTATAGCCAGAAAGGTGGAGAGAGCAAGGTACAGTGGGCTCCATGAGCTACTACACCTATCTGTGCAAGTAGAGCAGCAGATCAAGAGGAAGACTTCACTCTCCAACCGTACCAGAAACAACCAGCCTTGGCAAGCAAGCAGTAGCAAACCAGCCGACAAGGGAAAAGCCGTAGAGATAGATTCTCGGTTCAAAGCCAAGACCAATGAGCCATTCAAATGATCACTAAGACCATTTTTGTTAGTCTAAAATAGAGAGAATAATGTTCAATTAATCTACCATTAATCTGAACCATTATGGAGAGGAGTGGTTACATAATTTTCAATTAATCTGAATTAATTTCTGTATTCATGATGAGACTTTTCAGCTTGACCGAATTTAATTATGTATTGATCAGATACAAAATCAAAGCGGGCTGCAAAAAAAAACATCTTTAGACCATAGGCCCATCTACCAAGACGCGGGACTCGAGCTCAGTTCAGTATCTCCTCTCTCCAATACACTGTAGTGTATCCAAGGCTTTTAAACCTCGTAATGAGTTCTCCATTATAAATACAAGAGAATTTCACCTCAAGTTTCCAATGTGGAACCTTTGCTAGTTTTTACACAGTCAAATTTTGAAGCTTCACAAGCTTTTTAAGTCACCCACTTTGGACATGTATTTCTCATTCAAATCAACGCCGATTTTGACAAGTAAATACGCTACATTATAGTGATCACGGCAAAGTTTACATCGTGCTCAAAATCCGGTCATTCTGACAGACGTCTCGCCCTTACGACGGATAAAAACCTAGTTTAAAATATTAGGTCGTAAGTAGGTTATTTCTGTAATAAAATTAAGACGATTATTCTAGTTATTCTTAATATTTTTAGGTTACTTTTAAGTAGTTTTTATAAGTGTTAGAAATTTTTTGGTAGGTTATTTTGGATTGCTATCTTAAAGTTATTGATTTATTGAGTATATGACATGTAATATGTAATTGGTTAGATCCGTTCGTTGATCCAATAATTCTGACAACAAATCGTATAAACTTTATAACATTACATTTTCATTGGAAAGTTTGTTCTTTATTCTATAATTTAACAGATTTTCCACGTAAATTTTTGTAGATAAGGCTATTAACGACATCGTCTGTCACATCAAGATTTCAGTGATCCATTTAACTAGGCAAATACAATCTCTATGCATTATTATGGATAAATCAAGTAAATCAATGTTTTTAAAGATGGTAGGGTTCGTCCAAATTAGGACAAGGACGCCCACAACCACAACACCCGTATCATATAAGAGATTTATGTAGTGGAGAACATCTGAAAAATGAAGTCAACCCTGAATAACTAGATGCAAGCATTTATTTCAATATAAGCATAAGAATATTTTTTGATTTTCTTTAACAAAAAAAAAAGAAAAAATAGTGGAAAAAGAAAGATATGTAACAATCATACACACACTCTCGATTATTCTTCCATCTTCATCTCATCTCCTTTGATCAAGCCATGTCCATTTAATTTCTCTAAATAAAATTTGATTAAATAAAGCTTTTGGTTTGATAGATGTCAAGTGCCAAATCGGAGTGAAGTAGTTGGTCTTGGTTTCTATCTATAGAAATGTCTAGTATTCAATAAAACCGATACAAAGTGGATTAAATACTGAACAACTAACAATTTAGTCATCCGAACAAACCATGGGACAAAAAATATTAAAATATCTATTATAACAAAAGCTAAAAATGTGTATAATACCAAAAACTAAAACTATATCTAACCAGAGCGGAACAAATTCTCATTTGTAAATTTTAATCTAATAAATAGAGATTTTATAAATTACGAGATTGATATTTTTTTTTTTGGGTCAACAACATGCATTATATGCCGATTTTGAATTCAAATATATATATATATATATAATATTTTTTAGAAAGTTAGAATTGAGTATATTCAGGATTTTCCATGTAAATCCTACAAATAGTACATATGCGTTTGTTATTTCATAGATTGTTTATTTTATTTTTTTGGAACAACACTTTCATTGAAAGTTAAAAGTCGATTACATAGAAGAGGTAGTTCCTGAGAAATCATGAAGTGATTGCTTTGCTAAGGCATTGGCCGACAAGTTGACAAGACGCATAATGTAGACAAAAGATAAAGCAAAAAACGAAGTTGCGAGGGACTTCATATCACAAAGGAGTTTGTAGATCTCCTTGATCGTTTCCCGAGAGTTTATGGCTCGGACGAGGCCCTGAGCGTCAGACTTGATGATGAGATTGCGCAGCTCGGATTGCTAACGCTTCAGCCATAAGGGGGGGGGGGGATAACATGAAGCGTTCCACTGAGTTGTTCCTGTCAATTTATGTGTCGTCACTGTCAGGTGATGCATGGGGTGTTGTCACTCAACTTCAGGTTATAAAATTTATAAAACCCTAGGCGTCTGCAAGTGCACAATAGTGCGAAGTTGTACTTAGGGTGTCGATCCACAGGGAAAGTATGCTTTTCTGTGAAATCTTAGACAGAGAATAAGTAAGGAAGTCTAAAACGAAAATGGATTTTTATAGGGATGTTGGTGTCACAAATGGTAAAGAACGTAAAAAGAAAAAATTGCTTGTAAAGTGAAGAGTAAAAATCGGTTGTAAAACAATAATAAAATGATGTTGGGTCGACAGGGATATCTCTGGGGAATTATCCACGAACTGGAACACGGAATTGTGCATAGCCTACTTTCGTTGCTAGCCACGCAGAAAGTTTTACGATAAAATAAAGTTCATAAACATTCACGGCACTCTACAAGTATAATATCGTATCTTACAGAAAAATCCGCTCACTAAAGATTAGTTCCGGCATTTAGATTCAACACTTTTGTAGCTCTAATCTACCTCGGATCAGTCTCTAGTTCATGACGTTAGATCCATGCTTTAACAACAAACTTACAAGAAAGAGTTCTAGAATACGGTTGAGTTTACCTCGTGAAATTCTTATCGAACATATCAATCCCCTTCGATGATCCCCTTAAACCTAACGACTAAACTACTCGAACATATCAATCCCCTTCGATGATCCCCTTAAATCCAGTTTTTGAATTGCATAATCAATAGATAAGAAATAAAACAAAAGGGTTCAAGAGAAATCTATATCTCACCAAACAAAGAACAAAAAAAAAGTTTGGTGCAAAAAGTAATCTAAAAGTGGCACAAAAGAAGCACACAAAATAGGTTTCTAAAACATGTATTTATAGGTCTTCTACTATTATTTTTCGTTGGTCTTTAGGGTTTCTCCGTAGTTGGACTTGACGGGATTCAAACGGGCTTCAGGATCGAAACAGGAGCTGGCCGCGGGTGTAGGACCTCTGGCGGCGGCGAACTGCTCCTTGGTCGCGGGCAGAGCTGCTCAAGGGGTGGCCAAATGTCTTCTGGCCGTGGCTGGGAGCTTCCGTGCCTGAACTGACGGGACTTCTTGATCTTCATGTATCTATTGATTGAACCTTTGGATCGTCCTCAAAGTAGTTGGAATGGAAAAGTAGCTGGTTCGTCTTTGATGTTTCCAAATTGGGCTGGATCGGACGGTGAGAAGATCTTCTTTGAGGGTTGAACTTTTGACGATTTGACTCTGAGCCAAAAATCTAGTTTTTCTCCAATTTGCATCGCTTTTTCCTAAGTAATCTGAAAAGAGTCTTGACACTACAAATATACGACAACCGTAATAAAAACATATGAAAGCAAGTGAAACACTTATTAAAGTGTTCTAAGACACACGGTAAAATGGGTAAAAATACGGTGTTATCAACTCCCCCAGACTTAGACTTTGTTTGTCCTCAAACAAAACAAAACAAAACCAAAGCTCGTAAAGATCAACAAAAATCATAGGGAACTCGAAATCTTGGAGACCGTCTGTAACACCCAGGAAACGGGAAGTTTAATTTCTTCCATGGTTATTTGAGTTTAAATAACGGGTTTCGGATTTCTTGATATAAATGGAGTTATGGGGTGCTAAATGAGAATCATAAAGTGTAGGGGTTAATTGGAGTGATCAGATTTTTCTAGTGGATTTATTTGATCAATTTAAAAGTTGGGGGGACCGATTTAAAAAGGAGAAGTGAAGTGGGGGGTTGATTTGCAATTCTTCGGAATTTGATGAGAAACCCTAAGCTTCTCTCGTTTTAGACGCCGCGCCTCACCCTTCATGCTTCACGTCCTCATCTTCACGTTCCAGCCACGATCCAAGCAAGGAGAGAAGCCCTTTCAGATCAGAGCGAGGGCGGCGTAGGTTCAAGAGTGGCGAGAGAGAGAGTTCGGCGAGGCGAGAGTGAAGGGTGCTGAGCCGGCGAGCGTGGAGTGCGACTGTAGAGTCGAATTGCCACGAGGTTACAGCCACTGAGGTAAGATCCCCCTTTTCCTTCATGCCTTGTGTGGGTTTCCGGGTAGGGATGGGTGTTGTGTTGATCGGGAGTTTAGGACTGGTGACGTCGAGCTCGCTGTGGGTGGTGTTCAGCGGTGGCGTGGGGGTCAAATTAGGATGTCGCTAGCATGACCTCGTTGTGGGGTGCCGGTGTGGTTGACGGGATGAGGTTCCGGAGAAGGAAGGCCAAAGGCGCAAAGTCACCGAGAAGAAGAAGCCATGTCCGTGTGTGGGCGTGGTGTTGAGGATGGCACTGTGACGGTGATGCCATGGTGGCCGTTGCGTAGTTGCAGAGACGCGAGGGCGGTGTTGACGTCGGCGGTGAGAAGGAAGGAAGGCGAGTTGATGTCGCGAGGAAGAAGACGCTGGAATTGTTTAATTTAAGTAAATTTGAGTTTTGATTATTTTATTATTTTTATTTTTAGGTGGATTAATAGAAGGTTATTCATCCCGGGGAGTTCTAGAAAATTGCTGAATTTTCTCGTGAAACTTTCTGTGCGGGAATAAGGTGAGTGCATGACCATAGGCGTAATTAAATAATTTTGATAATTGATGTGATTTCGTGATTATAGGCCGTTTACGATCTACGGGGGTCTAGATCGAGTGTTTCATGAGATGTTTGATTTATTCGGTATTTTCGTGATAATTTATATTAATTATTTTAATTATTTATTAGCCTGTAGATGGGAGGATTGCCTCACTAAGTATTTATCGAAATACTTATGCATCTCTTATGTGTTAATTGATGCAGGAAAAGAAAAAGTGTGACCGTGGGATCAGGGCGAGGAAGAGGGGGTGATCTAGATTTGTCGTTATTTTGGTGATTTTGTTTAATAATTTATGATTATGGTTATTCGTATTTTTAATCTTGAACCGGGAATTAATTTGTGAGGTTTAATCATTTTTATTGGAATTTTCTTGAGTTGTTGAATTATTTTAATTATTATTATTTATGGGATTTTAATAATTATTTGCAAAAAAAAAAAAAAAAAAAAAAATGGGTGCGGTTGTTTCACCGTCCTTCTAAACCATGGCCATCGAACTACTTCAAACGCAACCTAGCCTAGAAAATTCTCACCAAAAATTTATGTAACACTATTCTATGGTATCCGTCATACGAAATCTAATCTTTCAAGATCCAAAATTCCGATCAACTAGTTCTCTAAATTCATTAAGTATAAGTGTGAACTTTTCATCAAAGGATCAAACCAAGGGTCCAAATGGTGAGCATTAGAGGAATAAGAAGAATAAAAAAGAGTGGAATAAATATTAGTGGAATTGGGATTATAGAGGAATAATTATGTTCCACTCGTTCCTCTTGAAAATAGTAGAGGAACAACCTTTTTAAAATTTTGTGAACAAAAACAGTTTTTTCCGGTGGAATTGAGTAGAATTGGGTGGAATTGGATGGAATTTTTTTCCACTTGCTTTCATAGTAAATGGTAAAATGTCATAGGAATATCCAATTCCACCAAATTTTGTTCCTTTAATTATACATCCATTTGCACCCCAAGACAATCGATGCTCGGTATTAAAGGCTTTTAAATGTGAGGGTTAAAGGTGTTTCGGTTCCGTAATTTCACCGGAAGGTGCGAGATATTATGCAAAACAGCAATAGAGAATGGGCTTGTTCAGAACCACACCTTCTAGTCACTTCTTCTTGCGTAAAATTGTTGCACTTCCTCCTTCTCCAAAAACAGAAGTTTTCTGTAATACTTAGATTTTTCTGTTGGCTCGGAATGACAATCTTCTCACAAACGAACCATGAATGCCTCATAAGAAATTCGACCAACCTAGACTCTTTTTAGGCTCCTTTTTCCTTTCCCTTCTAATTTTTTTTTTTTTTTTGGAAGGGGAAAACGCCTTTTCTTGAAATAGAGTCTTATGGGCACGAAAATATACCATGTTTTTGAGTTTTCCAAGGCATAACCAAGCTCTTGTCTTTGTTGATTTCACTTCCACCAATAGCGTATAGTCTCCGTCTTCAGTGACTGGAAACTGCGTCGTTCCTCCCTCTTCGGCGTTTTTGCACTTATCTGCACATGAGACACAAAGAGAGAATGGATGAGGTTTAAAAAATGGTTAAGGTTTGGGTGGGGTACCAACTAAAGATGAGCTACCCATTCAGGTACGACAAAGAGTGGTAAAAGGTAAATGAACGTCATGAATGTATGATTTGTTATCTTTGCCTAAACCTTTGATGAGAAAATTAAGTCAAGTTAAATTCCAAGTATAATATAGCTAGTAAATTCCATCCTAAAGAATCTCTACGGTCTAAATTCCTCTAGGGATTTTGCAGTAACAGAAACTCTAGCTACCGCCTACTCTATAACCAAGTTACGAAAGAGCATGTTACTAGAAAATAGCGTAGAAGCACACTGGTCGGTTATCGTCATGGATTTCTATCATCATTCCCTCAAAAACGTATTCCTACTTTTGAAAAATTTAAAAGAAAGCGCGAAAAATGCAAAAATACAAAGACTCATGAAGGAAAAGGTGGTTAGTAAGGGATGAAATCCTCCCCTAGACTTAAATCACACTGCCCCCAGTGTGAAATAAATTAAATAAGGATGAGAAATAGAGTATGTAATAATTGAAAAGTTTCAGAGAAAAAGGAAACTTACCTAGAAGTGGTCGGGAATGGATGTGGTTGAAATGGTGATGGGGAATGAATTGTGGATGGATGGGAATGGTAAATGGTGGTCTGGTGATTGTCGAGATGGTAGTGATTGGAAATGGGAATGGTGGGGAACGTATGGGAATCGATCGCGGAAAGAAGGAATGCAAACGTGATCGACAAGGGCTTGGCGACGGGTCGGAGGGACGCGACTGTGGCCAAGAGGAGGCTCGCAGTGGGTATGTTGATTGCGACCGTGGCGGAGATAAGGCTGGCCGCATCTCGGGGTGTTGCACCCGCGGCCGTGCCTCTTTTGCGGCCAAACGATTCCTCGCAGTTTGGGTTGGGCCAAACAGTGTAGAACCTTTTTGTCTTTTTGTCTTTTCGTTTTTTTTTATTTTTTTAATTTTCTTTGGTTTTTGATTTTTTTATGAAAGGTAAAACTAAGAAAAAGAAAACGTTAATAGAAAAAGAAAGAAAAACGTACTGAAATGGGTTGTGTCCCATTGAGCGCTTTTGTTTAAAGTCGTTTAGCTCAACGTTGGTAGCGAGATTAGTTTAATCGCAGAAAGAAAATGTCTTTAGACAAGTCTTTTTCAATCTCCTTCCGGTCTCCTCGGTAGATGTTTCATCGCTCATTTGTGAATCGGGATTGCAATCATTGGAGTTGAGGCATTTTTCTCCTCCGTTCTTGAGCGGGAAAGCAGTATAGAACACATCCTTGTTGATGTTGGCGAACGAGACGCATCGATTGGGCCAATCCATGATGGCTCCAACAGTTGACAAGAAAGGCCATCTAAGGATTACCGGTGTAGAATCAACCTTCGTCGTCTTGACGATGTAGAAATCGACGGGGCTATGCAATCTCCAATTCTCATGGGCATGTCATAGGCGATTCCCTTAGGTGTAGCACAAATTTCATCAGCCATGTTGATCTTCGTTCTAGTTGGATATACGTGCTTGATACCGAGGCGTTTAGCGTTCGATTTTGACATGAAGCTAAGGCAGGCTCCAGAGTCACATAGAATGTTGGTAAACTCGACTCCACGGATGTTGCAAGAGATGAGAAACAGACCTTGGTCTTGAATCTTATGGAGAGTTCGAACGGGTCTTCCGTTTCTACATTTGTGAAGAGATCTTCTATCTCTGGGACGGGTTCTTTGCTTTCACAAAAGAAATGGCCAATCATGGGGTCCATACAAGCTCTAGCAAACGTGATTCCTTGAGGTATATCACGAACCACTCGGTTGAATTCTTCTAGCTTCTCTCGGCTTATCTTGTTTAGATACCATCGATGTTTCTTGGGATGGTATAGTCGAATGGCGTAGGAAGTACCATACGGTGTAGATGAATGCCTTGCTCTCATAAAGTAGGTTCGAATATCCTCTTTACCATCCTTGTTGTAGCAGAAGAAAGCTTGTAGAGGACCTTCCTTCTAAACGTTTTCGAAAGGGACAAACATCGGGATCGATTTCACAAAGTTGTTGAATTCGATCAATCTCTCTCGGAAAATGCTTTGCGTCTTTGGCCTCTTGGATAGTTGACTTCCAGGAGGTGCTGGTTCAAAGGCTGAGTAGGACTCACAGTAAGAATATGTGGTGTCAAAACAGTAGTAAGAATCGATATAAGGCATATCGATCTTCTTTGGCGGGCTCCTTTGATGTGATGTTGAAGAAGAAGATGTTGCATCATCAATAGCTTGAATCATCTTGCAAGGTATGTATGAGATTGAATCCATGTTTTTTGAGGCATCTGTTGTTGCTTGAGTGCTGATGGAGAAGACATCTTGCTTGAAGAGGTAGGATCAGGACATGAGAGGTCCAAGGTGAGACAAGCAAGGGCTGGCCACAGCAGGACATTACGCGACCGCGGGGGAGGGGCTGTTGGCCGTGGTAGGAGGGCTCGCGACCGCGGTGAAAGGTGGTTTGGCCACTGATGGAGGGCACGCGACCGCGGTGGAGGAGTCTCGGGCGGACTTGCTCGGATCGTCGTCTTCTTCGACTCTAATATTGTTCTCTAGTTCTAGGGAGTCATTTGGATTCTCCTCTAGGTCAGGAACAAGAACATCAAGTGTGGTATCATGCTCCCTATGATCTTTGGAAATTTTCTCCATCTTTTCTTCTACTTCATCGACGGCATAAATGAGTCGATCGAGTGTAAGATTGAGCTCTCGTGATTTGTCTTTGACTTTTCTTACTCCTTCCCATAGCTATAGGGTGTTGTCGTAGGTGTTGTTTCTGTCCTCATTCATAGAGTCTTCCAAATCCCTAAGCTTGTAGTTAAAGGTGCGAATATTACCTTTATCTTGTCGAATATCAAACTTTTGCTTCCCTTTTTTTTTTTCAATGAGTTCCATCCTCTCGTTGAGTGTTGCAGCGTCTTTTAGGGTGTTCTCTTCAAGGGCTTTCACATGGACAGCAAGATCATCGAATTTCTTAGTGAATTCGGCAGAGATTGAATCTATCTTCTCATTCAAGGCAGCTTCGTACTTAGCTTGGGAATCAAGGGTTTGGTTGATCACCGATTCAAGTCTCTCAAAACGAAAGCTAATTTCCGAGTTGTCATTTGTGCTGGTTCAAGATTTGATGAGGAAGACAGTAAGGATTTGGTCGTGAGTTGACAAACGGAGACGCAAATGGCTCGTCTCAGAAATAAGGATGCCTTTGGCATCCTCTAGGATAGTTGGTCGGTGCCGGTTTCCGATTAATGTAGAACGAGTCACAGTAGAAGTATGAATCGTGAGAGGATTGAGCTTTAGATGGGTCGTAGTAATCCTGCTCGTAGTAGTGATCTCGTTCCAGAGGCGATTCCATGTTTTAGAATCCTGAAATAAAGAAAAACAAACCGGAATTTAAAAAGAAAAAGTTTGTTTTAGAGTCGATTTACTCAACTTTAAGGTTTGAGAAAACAAAAACGATTGGCTCCCCTGCAATGGCGCCAAAAACTTGATGCATGCCGGGTTATCGCTCAGCTTAAGGTTATAAAATTTATAAAACCCTAGGCGTCTGTAAGTGCACAGTAGTGCGAAGTAGTACTTAGGGTGTCGATCCACAGGAGTGCACGCTTTTCTGTGAACCTTAGACAAAGAATTATTAAGGAAGTCTAAAACGAAAAGGGGTTTTTATAGGGATTTTTGGTGTCACAAATTGTAAAGAACATAAAAAGAAAAAATTGCTTGTAAAGTAAAGAGTAAAAATCTGTTGTAAAACAATAATAAAACGATGTTGGGTCGACAAGGTTTTCTCTGGGGAATGTTCGATTCAAAACACGGTAACAAAGCTCTTAGTAAAATCGATTCTAGTAGCCTCCACGAACTGGAACATGAAATTGTGCATAGCCTACTGTCGTAGCACTACACTTCCATAACTTAACAACTTAACTAGTCAGCTTTCGTTGCTAGCCACGCAGAAAGTTATGCGATAAAATAAAGTTCATAAGCATTCACGACACTCTACAAGTATACTTTCGTATCTTATAGCGAAATCCGCTCACTAAATATTATTTCCGGTATTTAGATTTAGCACTTTTGTGGCTCTCTTCTACCTCAGATCAGTCTCTAGTTCATGACGCTAGATCCATGCTTTAACAACAAACCTACAAGAAAGAGTTCTAGAATACGGCTAAGTTTACCTCGTGAGATCCTTATCAAACATATCAATCCCCTTCGATGATCCCTTTAAACCCAACGACTAAACAACTCGGGCATAATCATGCAAGACAAAAACAAGTTTATGAATTGCATAATCAATAGATAATAAATAAAATAAAAAGGTTCAAGAGAAATATCTATCTCCCTAAACAAAGAACAAAGAACAAAAGTTTGGTGCAAAAAGTAATCTAAAGCACAAAAGAAGCACACGAAATAAGGTTTATAAAACATGTATTTATAGGTCTTTTGCGTTTATTTTCGTCAGTCTTTAGGGTTTCTCCGTAGTTGGACTTAACAGGATTTGAACGGGCTTGCAAATGGGCTTCAGGATCGAAAAAGAAGCTGGCCACAAGTGTAGGACCTCTGGCCACGGCAAAATTCTCCTTGGCCGGGGGCGGAGCTGCTCGAGGGGTGGCCAAATGTCTTATGGCCGCGGTTGGGAGCTTTCGTGCTTACACTGACATGACTTCTTGATCTTCATGTATCTTTTGATTGAACCGTTGGATCGTTCTCAAAGAGTTGGAATGGAAAGATAGCTAGTTTTTCTTTGATGTCTCCAAAATTGGGTTGGATCAGACGGTGAGAAGATCTTCTTTGAGGGTTAAATTTCTGACGGTTTGACTCTGAGCCAAAAATCTGGTTTTTCTCCAATTTGCATCGATTTTGCCTAAGTAACCTGAAAAGAGTCTTGACACTACAAGTATACAAAAACCGAAATAGAAACATATAAAATCAAGTGAAACACTGATTAAAGTATTCTAAAACATACGATAAAATGGGTAAAAATACGGTGTTATCACCAGGAAGATCCAGCCAAGACCTGCAATCTTCGAATCAACATACCAAGGTGCATTGGTTTGGCAGGTGATGAGATCTGCTGAAAAAACAGAGTGCTTTGCGACAGTTGGAGGGGTGGTTTAAGTTTGTTTCGTAATGTGAGCAGATTGCCACTCTCTAGCATCTGAAATTGCTTTTGAGAAGTGTTTCCTCCGGCGAGAAAGCTCTGTTTTCGAAGAGGAGGTGGTTGCGTGCCGACCAGATGGTCAAACAAAGCCATGGAAATAGGGGTCCCATTCCTAGACTTGTTGGCGAGAGGCATAACATGTGTTTTGAGGATGTGAATCCTGTTTGAAAATCAGATATTTTGGCAGATTTGACTGAGACTTTGAATGGAGCTAATCGCCAAACTTGTTGAGAAAAATCGCATTGGAAAAACATGTGCTCCACTATTTCTAGCTCTCCAGATTGAATGCATCCAACATTATCTAAAAGACCATGGCTAAGAAGGCTTTCACCCACAGGGGAGAGCTATCTGCATACAAGAATGTTTGGAGAAAATTGTCCTGACCAGATAGACGATTGCCAATTAAACTCGGGGATGACGGGTTCTGCTGGAGCAGAGGACTCTGTCGTGGCTATATGATAACAAGACTTTGAATTTGTACACGCCATATTTGTTGGGGAGCCAGACATAGGAGTCATCAGCTCCTAGTTTACTTGGTTTTGAGAAAGAGTATCTGTTGAGCAATGTTAGGAATGATCTCATCGGTTTTTTCCGTATTCAATGACTGGTTATCATTGGAGAGAAGATCTGACACTGTGAGGTCTTTTGTCTCAAGAGTCGCAGGTCCTATTGGTTTTGCTGGCTGTGATAGAGATATCATGGGATCGTTCCAAAGCGAGGTATCCTTGCCATTATTAATGACCTTACCGAGTTTTTTGTTGAGTAGATCTCTACCAATTAGAACACTTCTCTAGCCATGCGAAGCGGCCGAGGCTACTGATGTTTTCAGGAAAGGTTTATCAACACAGTATTTACCAAGTAAAACGCTCGCAAGCAGACATGAGGGGTGAGAAAGAATCCTCTAACTCAGTTTTGCTAGCAAAGCGTCATTGAATCTTTGGATTTCTCGGAAACCAAGACCGCCATCCCTTTTTGATTTTGCAAGTTTTTCCAAGAGATGAGGCAAATTTTCTTCAAACCCGGTTTTGAGTCCCACCAAAATCTTGTTAGGGCCGATTGGATTCGTTTACAAAGACTTGATGGAAGCTTGAAAGATGTCATAGAGTAGGTGAAGATGGATGAGAGTACATATTTGGTCATTGTTAGCTTTTATGCACTCGAAAAGAACTTTGAAGACCAACTCACTGCCTTTTGCCGGATGCGATCGACGATTAGAGTAAATATACCTTTTTTCCAGTGTCCAAAGCTTTTCGGAGACTTAGATACTTCCCTTCTCCTCCCTCTTTTGAGATCCCAAGAAAAGTCGTAACGGGAGCCCTAATCTCATGTGGTGTCTTGCCCGAAAAAGTTATGGAGGATTTATCCACATTTATCATTTGGCCTAAAGCCAATTCGTATTTGGAGAAAAGACATCAATGCTTCACAACACCGAGATTTTGTTTTACAAAAAAAATATTGTGTCATCGGCAAACAAAAGATGGTTGATTCTCGGGCTTCCCCGTGCAACATGAATTTCGAATAACTGACCATTATCTTGTGCCCGTTTGCATAAACTTGAGAGTACTTCTCCACAAAGGATGGAGATGTACGGGGATAATGGATCTCCTTGACGGATACCACGTTGCGGAGTGACGTTTCCATGAGTCGCACCATTGGTTGAAAAGGAGTAGGAGATAGAGGAGATGCATTGTAGAATCCAGTTTATCCATTTGGCATGGAAGCCTAATCTCTCAAGAACCGCTGTGATAAAACCTCATTCAAGCCTATCATAGGCTTTGCTCATATCAGTTTTGGTGTTGTTTTGGTCGAGTTCTGTCTCGCGAGCTGTCTCTGTTTCTGTTCTATGAAGTTCTGCTTCTAGGTTTCCTAGGCAAAGCTCCACTTCATGAGAGACTCTATTATAGTATGAGCAGTGTTTCTCAAACTTCTGGTATTCCAGCGTGACGATAGCCTCTTGCCTCCAGCAAACTCAAGCATTGTTTCTTTTATGAGAGCTTTTAGTCCCTCAATCTCAACACGGATTCTGGTGGCAGCCTTGGTGAGTTCATGATATTTAAATTTCCCCCGCTCTTTTCCAAAGTTGCAGACGACATTGCTTTTTCAGTAGTGGAGTGGGATTCCTTTGAGCTGAATCCAAAAAGGGATATGAGATGGGAAGGTTGGTGAGATAATTGGTCCCATCTTTGAAGTATGACCATCCACTTAGCGAAGTGGTAAGGACGGTTGTCGAGGACTTTCTGGAGATCTCTCTCAAAGTCAAAGTGGTATAAAAGCAGTTGTTACCCAAATCCGACCCTATAGCTTTTCCTCTAAGGCCCCAGCATTTTGGTAAGAAAGGGATCATAGACCATAGTCTATGTTCTTTTGGGTTTGTTAGTCGACCAATAAGAGTAAGGGCATTCTCCTAAATTAGGTTGGAGGTCTCAACATCTGGGGCTCTTATTCCTTTCCGAGGAGGAGATGGAGGTGCAGGGGAAACTTATGCCTTTCCTTTCTCCGCGTACGAGAAGCGAGCCATTGGTTCAGAAAACAGAGTTAATTAGAAGAGTCATTCATTTGTAGAGGTGAGACGAGTTAGGGTTTCATGGGGATTTGCCAAGAGATTTCTTCAAAAAACAGTCGGTGGGAACTCTTTAAAAGCCGAAGAAAATGATGGTGTAGAGGAGCAGGCTAAGATTTCCTGGAGACAATGAGCTTTGGGCCGTATAGCGGTTTTGAAAATTTCTTCAATGGTTTTTAGGGAAGCAAAACTAGAGAGAGCACTTATTCTAACCGGGGTGAAGAGGTGTTGAGTGGAGGGGAGGCTTACCGGGGCGATGACGGACCCTTTGACATCAAGTCGGGGGTGGAACCACGGTGTACGAACACCAAAAGTGGTTTGGAAAGCGATAAGATTACTATTTGGGTAAAGAAAAGTGGGTGAGCTTTGGTACATAGAGATAACCGAGGCAAAAACCAGGTGGTTGGATACTATCTTGAGAACCGGGCCTGGGAGAAAAAGGAAACCAACACAGAAAAAGAATTCAACTGAAATATCACAGTGAGTAATATTTCATAAATTTTTTTAAATAAAGATGTATCAGTAAAGAGTTCGCATGGTATCAAAGTTTTTGTTATAAAACCATAGAGCCTTCAAATTCTTTTGAGCAAATAAGCAATTTTTTTTTCAATCATCGGAACTTTAATCTCATTATACGACTTCCATCCATATGACCACATAAGAAAAGTCCAAACACCAATCCTCTTAAACAAGGACAAATCTCCAACGTGTGACAGTTGTATACGGTATGTGATGTGTAACAGCCCGATTCTTTCCCATTGTCTGACGTGGCAAGGGCAATTTCTGGCAATTAAAAAAGCGACTAGGGTTTAAGGTTTCTTCTCCAAGGCATGGTAGCCGCCGCCGCCTTACCTTCATCTCCGATGGAGGAAGGGACTCCGTCGGTGGTTTGTGAAGCTGAGGGGGGAAGTTCAGTGATGTCATGGGCGAACGTGGTGCAAACGAAAAAATCTCTTACGAAGTACGAAGTTGAGGTTACAGTGCAAGATGGAATAAGCACAGTGAAGGTTCCAGATGAAAATTTCAAGGACTCTTCTCCTCTATGGGAAGATTTTTTGATTGGTCGATTCCTTGCGACGGCACCGCACTTCGCAAAAATCAATTCAATTATCAACAAAATTTGGGCTCTAGGCGATAAATCACAGATGATCGATGTTCAGGTCATCAATTCAACAACAATGAAATTCAGGATTACTAATCCATCCATTCGAAATCGAATTCTCAGAAGAGGTATGTGGAATTTAGCGGAAATTCCGGTGGTCATGTCGAAGTGGACTCCGTTCATGGAAGAGGAGATACCTGAAGTGAAATCGGTGCCTTTATGGGTACATTTGCGGAAATTTCTGATGGATATGTTCTCTTGGAAAGGCTTGAGCTTCATAACGAGTGTTGTTGGAGTGCCAAATAGGCTTCATCCAGAAACAGCACAGTGTTTAGACTTCAAAGTCGTTAAAGTTTTTGTCAAAGCGGATCTCTCAAAAGAGTTACCCAAAGCATGAAAACTCACGAGGCAAAGACAATGATGTGGAATTTTCATACCCTTGGCTCCCTCCGAGATGCATAAAGTGTAATAAATGGGGACATTTACAGACTGTTTGTTTGATCTCTACAGAATCACAAGTTGATAAGGGCCAGAATCAAAGAGATTCAGCATCAAAGTTGAAGGATAATGGAGGAGAAAGTAAGTTGGAGAATAGTTTAGCAACGATGGTGATAGAGGAACCAAAAGTAGAAGCTACGGAGACGGAGGAAACTGCAGTGGAGGAAAGTGTAGTGGAGACAACTGCAGCCGAGGTTGTAGAGGCAGGAGGTTTGGTGGAAAAAATCGAAAATTAAAAAGCTGGAGACTGGTCCAAAGTATGACCATCTACAGCTGGGTGGAGCCCAAATAAGCTAGGCAAAGATCTCGAATTTGGTAAGGTTTCAATCCTCTCAAAATCGAGATACTTGGTACTAAGTGAAGAAGGAAGGAAAGGAGAGGAAGGGGAAATTAATGTAGATGAAGGAACAACACAAGAAAAAGATAGATGAAGGAACAACACAAGAAAAAGATGAGGAAGTGATGCATGGGAACGATCAAAAACAGAGAGAAAATCATATTGAAGAACACAAACAATAGGATGAACTGTTCTCTAAGGAGACAAATGCAAATAAAACGTGTGAAGATCCAACGAATGATAATGAAGCAAAGAAAGTAATATGACAATCCTTGCCTCGAATCACGAAGGATAAGACAATTCAAAAAGCAAAGGACCAAAATCCTAGCATTTCAACAAGAAGGCCTGCTCGGAATAATCTCTGATGTCGAGTTTTTTTTGGAAGATTCAAGGTTTCAACAAAACCTCTAAGCATATTGTGATTCGACGGTGGTTGAAGAAAAATCCTTTTCAATTTGGTTGTTTGTTGGAAACGAAAGTCAAGGTTCATAAAGCTGAACGTATTGTCGCATCGGTTTTCAAAAATTGGAATTTTATCTCAAATTATGATTCTCATCGCTAGGGAAGAATATGGGTGGTATGGAGTCCAAAGGTGAGGTTAACTCCGTGTTTTACAAGTGGGCAAATGATTACATGTTCGATATTGCTGGAGGGATTCGAGGAGGAGTTTTTTGCTCATTTGTTTACACTTCAAATTTCATGGAAGAAAGGAAAGAGTTGTGGGCAGATTTTAGGAATCACCAGGACTCGCCAATGATTCGTAATAAACCATGGGTGATAATGGGAGACTTTAATGAAGTATTGGATGGAGAGGAACATTTGAGCTATGAGACAGCCTTGTTAATACGAATAGGCATGAGATATTTTCAAGATGCAGCTAGGTACTGTTCTCTCATGGACATGACGGCACACAGACCTTTATTTACATGGTGTAACAAAAGGGAGGAAGGGTTAATCTGCAAAAACGTTGGATAGAGCACTAGTCTTGGCTACTTGGCATACTTCATATATACAAGCTTATTGTGTTTTTGAGACAGGAGGGTGCTCGGATCATCTTAGAGGTCGCATTCACATCAAAGCAGATCCAGCAAAAACTTGACGTCCTTTTAAATTCACTAACGCTTTGACGAGTTTACCTGGTTTTCTGCCTTTGACGGAGGAACTTTTCAGTTCAACTTCCGCTATGTATCGCTTCTCAAAGAAGCTAAAGGCCTTAAAACAAAAAAATAAGAGAGATGAGGAAGGAGCAACTTGGAGACTTACCCAAGCGAGCAAAAGAAGCATATGCTGATGATATGCTCTAATTAATACCCTATAAGTACTAAAGAAGTCGTTGTAGTATATGTAGGGGTCGAACACAAGAACTCAAGAAAGTCACATAATAGATTATATAGACTCGAATTAAGCTAAACCAAACAATGTAATAATAGATTATTATTTTCGATGGAGAATAATAAATCTCCAGGACCAGATGGGTAAACTTGGGAATTTTTTAAGGCATCATGGCCAATCGTAGGGAAGGATTTCACGGTATCAATACTGTGTTTCTTTGAAAAGGGTTTCTTGCAGAAATAAGTCAATTCCACTATAATAGCTTTTATACCAAAGAAAGAAGAAGCAAAGGTAATGAAGGATTATAGGCCTATCTCTTGTTGCAATGTATTTTATAAGGTGATATCGAAGATTCTGGCGAATAGGTTGAAGAAGGTCTTACCGAAGTTTATTGCTCTGAATTAGTATGCATTTGTTAAGGATCGCTTGCTGATGGAAAATGTCTTACTAGCATCTGAATTGGGAAAGAGCTATCACAAAGACAAAATATCAACTTGTTGTGCTGTGAAGATTGATATCGCAAAAGCTTTCGACACTGTTAAGTGGCCTTTTCTTCTGTCTACGCTAAAAGCTCTGAACTTCACGGAGCAGTATGTTCATTGGATTAAGTTATGCATTACGACAGCATCTTTCTCAGTCCAAGTGAACGGAGAACTTGCAGGATATTTTAGAAGTGCTTGGGGTCTTAGACAAGGGTGTGCTCTGTCACCATATCTCTCTGTCATCTGCATGAATGTACTCTCAAAAATGCTGGATAAAGCGGCAATGGAGAGGAAAATTGGGTATCATCCGTATTGTCAGAATCAAAAGCTCACTCACCTATGCTTCGCCAATGATCTAATGATATTTTCATATGGGAGAAAGCGCTCGATTGAAGGTATACTTGAAGTATCCAATGAGTTCGCAGCAGTCTCAGGTCTATGTATTAGTATGGAGAAATCCACAATATATATGGCAGGAGTTTCAGAAGCGAATAGAGAGGAAATTCTTGGGCAATTCTCCTTTCAGACATGTACACTACCGGTTCGTTACTTAGGTCTCCCTTTACTCACAAAGCGGATGACAGTAAGTGACTACATGCCTCTGTTGGAAATGATATGATCTCGCATAAGTTGCTGGACAGCAAGATTTCTTTCTTTTGCGGGAAGACTTCAACTAATTGCTTCAGTAATACAGAGCCTCACGAATTTTTGGATGTCGGCATTTAGACTCCTGAAAGCATGTATTAACAAAATTGACAAGCTTTGTGTAGCGTTTTTATGGTCAGGTCCCGACCTAAATCCAAAGAAGGTGAAAATTGCATGGACTGATGTTTGTAGACCCAAGGAAAAAGGTGGGCTGGGTTTAAGATCACTAAAGGAGGTAAATAAGGTGAGCTGTCTCAAACTTCTTTGGCAAATTATCTCTTCGAATTCATTGTGGGTTGATTGGATTTGAAAGTTCTTGATATGGAAGAGATCCCTCTTGTCAATCAAAGAAACAACATCATTAGGCTCATGGATGTGGAAAAAAATTCTAAAGTACAGGGAGCTCGCTGCTACTNTCCTTGCGACGGCACCGCACTTCGCAAAAATCAATTCAATTATCAACAAAATTTGGGCTCTAGGCGATAAATCACAGATGATCGATGTTCAGGTCATCAATTCAACAACAATGAAATTCAGGATTACTAATCCATCCATTCGAAATCGAATTCTCAGAAGAGGTAGGTGGAATTTAGCGGAAATTCCGGTGGTCATGTCGAAGTGGACTCCGTTCATGGAAGAGGAGATACCTGAAGTGAAATCGGTGCCTTTATGGGTACATTTGCGGAAATTTCTGATGGATATGTTCTCTTGGAAAGGCTTGAGCTTCATAACGAGTGTTGTTGGAGTGCCAAATAGGCTTCATCCAGAAACAGCACAGTGTTTAGACTTCAAAGTCGTTAAAGTTTTTGTCAAAGCGGATCTCTCAAAAGAGTTACCCAAAGCATGAAAACTCACGAGACAAAGACAATGATGTGGAATTTTCATACCCTTGGCTCCCTCCGAGATGCATAAAGTGTAATAAATGGGGACATTTACAGACTGTTTGTTTGATCTCTACAGAATCACAAGTTGATAAGGGCCAGAATCAAAGAGATTCAGCATCAAAGTTGAAGGATAATGGAGGAGAAAGTAAGTTGGAGAATAGTTTAGCAACGATGGTGATAGAGGAACCAAAAGTAGAAGCTACGGAGACGGAGGAAACTGCAGTGGAGGAAAGTGTAGTGGAGACAACTGCAGCCGAGGTTGTAGAGGCAGGAGGTTTGGTGGAAAAAATCGAAAATTAAAAAGCTGGAGACTGGTCCAAAGTATGACCATCTACAGCTGGGTGGAGCCCAAATAAGCTAGGCAAAGATCTCGAATTTGGTAAGGTTTCAATCCTCTCAAAATCGAGATACTTGGTACTAAGTGAAGAAGGAAGGAAAGGAGAGGAAGGGGAAATTAATGTAGATGAAGGAACAACACAAGAAAAAGATAGATGAAGGAACAACACAAGAAAAAGATGAGGAAGTGATGCATGGGAACGATCAAAAACAGAGAGAAAATCATATTGAAGAACACAAACAATAGGATGAACTGTTCTCTAAGGAGACAAATGCAAATAAAACGTGTGAAGATCCAACGAATGATAATGAAGCAAAGAAAGTAATATGACAATCCTTGCCTCGAATCACGAAGGATAAGACAATTCAAAAAGCAAAGGACCAAAATCCTAGCATTTCAACAAGAAGGCCTGCTCGGAATAATCTCTGATGTCGAGTTTTTTTTGGAAGATTCAAGGTTTCAACAAAACCTCTAAGCATATTGTGATTCGACGGTGGTTGAAGAAAAATCCTTTTCAATTTGGTTGTTTGTTGGAAACGAAAGTCAAGGTTCATAAAGCTGAACGTATTGTCGCATCGGTTTTCAAAAATTGGAATTTTATCTCAAATTATGATTCTCATCGCTAGGGAAGAATATGGGTGGTATGGAGTCCAAAGGTGAGGTTAACTCCGTGTTTTACAAGTGGGCAAATGATTACATGTTCGATATTGCTGGAGGGATTCGAGGAGGAGTTTTTTGCTCATTTGTTTACACTTCAAATTTCATGGAAGAAAGGAAAGAGTTGTGGGCAGATTTTAGGAATCACCAGGACTCGCCAATGATTCGTAATAAACCATGGGTGATAATGGGAGACTTTAATGAAGTATTGGATGGAGAGGAACATTTGAGCTATGAGACAGCCTTGTTAATACGAATAGGCATGAGATATTTTCAAGATGCAGCTAGGTACTGTTCTCTCATGGACATGACGGCACACAGACCTTTATTTACATGGTGTAACAAAAGGGAGGAAGGGTTAATCTGCAAAAACGTTGGATAGAGCACTAGTCTTGGCTACTTGGCATACTTCATATATACAAGCTTATTGTGTTTTTGAGACAGGAGGGTGCTCGGATCATCTTAGAGGTCGCATTCACATCAAAGCAGATCCAGCAAAAACTTGACGTCCTTTTAAATTCACTAACGCTTTGACGAGTTTACCTGGTTTTCTGCCTTTGACGGAGGAACTTTTCAGTTCAACTTCCGCTATGTATCGCTTCTCAAAGAAGCTAAAGGCCTTAAAACAAAAAAATAAGAGAGCTGAGCAAGGAGCAACTTGGAGACTTACCCAAGCGAGCAAAAGAAGCATATGCTGATGATATGCTCTAATTAATACCCTATAAGTACTAAATCAGTCGTTGTAGTATATGTAGGGGTCGAACACAAGAACTCAAGAAAGTCACATAACAGATTATATAGACTCGAATTAAGCTAAACCAAACAATGTAATTAAATGCGAGTGCGTAAATTAAACAAGTTGTAAGTCAATTGGAAAGAAGATAGGCTCAGGGTATTTCTCAAGAATTCAATGAATGTGATAAACTAACTACCATGATTCAGATTTAGCGCGGTTCTTGAACTCAAATCACTAAAGTATAGCTAACTAACTCTCGTTGCGAAAACTATCTAAGTCTAAATCCTAGAATTCCAAATCTCTTTGCGAATCCTAAAGTCTAAACCAACTTTCGTTCAAGTTTGATTTGTTCACAAAACAACTAAACCAAATCTCTTTGCGAATAGTGATTTTGCTCACCCTAAGTTCTATCAGGTAATTAATCGCACTCTCGTGCCCAATCAATTATCCTAAGATCTAAGTTCCAGATTCGTCAACCTAGAATTAGCTATGAGAACAACCTATGGTGAAGAACTAATTCAGATGGTGAATCCTAATTCACTAATTAACCTAACATTCAGAGAAAATCCTTATGAGAACCCTGAACCTAACAAGGGATCTACTCAGACATGGAGATTGAAACAACCAACATGATTGAATAGATCATCAAATCAAATAAATAGAAGAGAGTAAAACAAGGGTTCGAAATCTTCTCTCAGGCGAATAGAGTTTCAGACTTGTCTCCCTCCAAAGCTCTCTCACAGAAAACTAAAGTAAAATAAAGCTTCGCCAACAAAAGTGGCTGAAAAACCTAATTATAATGCTAAAACACGTTTTGGGGCTTCTTGTAATTATTAAAGTCTTTTGGACCAACGTGCAGTTTCTTCAAACTTGTAAAAAGTCGCGTTTCCTTTTCCATGGACGACGGTATCGACCGATACCATAAGTGGTATCGATCGATACACGGGCAATGACGCGCTTCCTTCCTTCATGGTGTCAGTATCGATCGACACTAGGTGGTGTCGGTCGATGCAAGGGCTTCAAATCGCTACACGATCTCTGCTTTGCTCCAAAATGCTCCAGAAAGCTCCAATATCTCCAATTATGCTCCAAACGTGCTAAAACCTGTAAGAGACTCTAAAACACTATAAAATAGTAGAAAGACTCTCTAAAACGGACTTATATCATGGTAAAAAAGGGGTAAAAACCATGATATATCAGCTGATCTTTGTGAATGTCAAACTAAAACGATGCTAAATCCATCTCCGAGTGTTCTGGAAGAGGAAGTACAGGCACATCGTAGATGGCAGCTGTTAGCAGACCTAGAAGAAATTTAATTGAGACAAAAATCAAAGGTGCACTGGCTGAATGTGGGGGATGGGAACAATAAAAAATTTCATCATGCAGCAAAGGGGAGAGAAACAAGGAACTCGATACGAGAGATACATCGAAGTGATGGGACTATCGTGGGCACACAAGAAGAAATAAAAAAAGAGGCTGAAGATTTCTTCCACAGTTTTCTATCGCATATACCGGAGAACAATCCTGAGATAGATCAAGAAGAACTGACTGAGTTGATGGGGTTTCAGTGTGGAGTGGTAATAGAGGAGGAGGTGAAAAAGGTCTTATTTGCGATGGAGAATAATAAATCTCCAGGACCAGATGGGTACACTTGGGAATTTTTTAAGGCATCATGGCCAATCGTAGGGAAGGATTTCACGATATCAATACTCTCTTTCTTTGAAAAGGGTTTCTTCCAGATTGGAGTAATTCCACTATAATAGCTTTTATACCAAAGAAAGAAGAAGCAAAGGTAATGAAGAATTATAGGCCTATCTCTTGTTGCAATGTATTGTATAAGGTGAAATCGAAGATTCTGGCAAATAGGTTGAAGAAGGTCTTACCGAAGTTTATTGCTCTGAATCAGTATGCATTTGTTAAGGATCGCTTGCTGATGGAAAATGTCTTACTAACATCTGAATTGGTAAAGAGCTATCACAAAGACAAAATATCAACTCGTTGTGCTGTGAAGATTGATATCGCAAAAGCTTTCTATGCTAAAACCTCTGAACTTCACGGAGCAGTATATTTATTGGATTAAGTTATGCATTACGACAGCATCTTTCTCAGTCCAAGTGAACGGAGAACTTGCAGGATATTTTAGAAGTGCTCGGGGTCTTAGACAAGGGTGTGCTCTGTCACCATATCTCTTTGTCATCTGCATGAATGTACTCTCAAAAATGCTGGATAAAGCGGCAATGGAGAGGAAAATTGGGTATCACCCGTATTGTCAGAATCAAAAGCTCACTCACCTATGCTTCGCCAATGATCTAATGATATTTTCAGATGGGAGAAAGCGCTCGATTGAAGGTATACTTGAAGTATCCAATGAGTTCGCAGCAGTCTCAGGTCTATGTATTAGTATGGAGAAATCCACGATATATATGGCAGGAGTTTCAGAAGCGAATAGAGAGGAAATTCTTGGGAAATTCTCCTTTCAGACAGGTACACTACCGGTTCGTTACTTAGGTCTCCCTTTACTCACAAAGCGGATGACAGTAAGTGACTACATGCCTCTGTTGGAAATGATACGATCTCGCATAAGTTGCTGGACAGCGAGATTTCTTTCTTTTGCGGGAAGACTTCAACTAATTGCTTCAGTAATACAGAGCCTCACGAATTTTTGGATGTCGGCATTTAGACTCCTGAAAGCATGTATTAACAAAATTGACAAGCTTTGTGCAGCGTTCTTATGGTCAGGTCCCGACCTAAATCCAAAGAAGGTGAAAATTGCATGGACTGATGTTTGTAGACCCAAAGAAAAAGGTGGGCTGGGTTTAAGATCACTAAAGGAGGTAAATAAGGTGAGCTGTCTCAAAGTTCTTTGGCAAATTATCTCTTCGAATTCATTGTGGGTTGATTGGATTTGAAAGTTCTTGATACGGAAGAGATCCCTCTTGTCAGTCAAAGAAACAACATCATTAGGCTCATGGATGTGGAAAAAAATTCTAAAGTACAGGGAGCTCGCTGCTACTTTCACAAAGGTTGACGTACGCAATGGGGCGTTAACATCTTTCTGGTATGATGATTGGACACATCTGGGTAAGTTGATTGATCACACGGGTCTCAGAGGCTGTATTGACTTGGGTATTGATATCCACTCATCGGTGGAGAAGGTTCTGATTTTTCACTGAAGACGTAGGTATCGTACAAAGATTTTGAATCAGATTGAAGAAGCCACAGAGACTCAACGACGAAACGCTGTATCTCAAGACCAAGACATGTTCTTATGGAGATGGAAGGGAGATAAGTTCAAGCCCAAATTCAATTCAAAAATGACATGGGAGCAAGTCCGTACGATGCAGCCAATATATGAGTGGTACAAGGGCATATGGTTTTCATACTCAACGCCCAAATATTCCTTCATCTCTTGGCTTGCAATGCATAACAGGCTGGCCATGGGTGATAGAGTCATGAACTGGAATATTGGAGCTACTGGTCTATGCACTTTATGCCAAGGTATGGAAAGCAAAAATCATCTCTTCTTTGAATGCAAATTCTCGGAAGAGGTATGGGTAGGGCTGATACGAAGGCTACTAGGAGGAAGATACACAGCAAAATGGGTAGATATTGTCGGCCTAATAACATCAATGGATCAAAACATGATCAGCTCCTTTCTATTACGATATGTCTTTCAAACCACGATCCATTCACTTTGGAGAGAAAGAAATGGAAGGAAACATGGTGAGCCTCATACTCTCTCATCCCAACTTATTCAATACATTGACAAGCATGTGCGCAATTGCCTAACATCTATACGAAGGCTGGGTGATGGAAGATACGAATGAGGAATGCAAGCTTGGTTGGCCACACGCTAATGAATTTTTAATTGTTTATTGATTAGGAAATCTTTAAAAAAAAATTCAGATTAAGTCGCACTTGTTGTAAAAACGATTTTTTTGGTTTAAATAAATTTTACATTCAATTCAAAAAAAAAAAAAAAAACAGCTCGGTTCTTTTAAACTGGTCCCTTTTTAATTGTTTTGAAACCCAAAAACCCAGTTTGTAAGTCCATTAAACTTATAGAAAATCCTAATTTTAGAGTTTCCTCAAATCTATTTAAAGAGAGTCACAAAATGAAAAGTGGCACAAGGAATTCTGTTGCGAAATCCTACCGGAATCTTGCTTGGAGCGCCGCCGATAAGCCTTCGAGCAAAGGGCCGAGTTATATCCTTTTCCCCTTTTCACCTAGTGTCGATTGATACAATGGCTTTAAATCGCTACACGATCTCTGCTTTGCTCCAAAATGCTCCAGAAAGCTCCAATATCTCCAATTATGCTCCAAACGTGCTAAAACCTGTAAAAGACTCTAAAACACTACAAAATAGTACAAAAACTCTATAAAACGGACTTATATCATGGTCAAAAAGGGGTAAAAACCATGATATATCAACTCCCCCAGACTTAGCCTTTGTTTGCCCTCAAGCAAATAGAAGACCAAACCAGAGAAAGAAGTTTGAAAACACGGAGACTCACCTGTTCTTGAAACATTGCAATGAACCTTTTCCCAAGCACCCAAATGTCACCTAACCAGTTCCAAGACTAACCACCATGTACTTATCCGTAGACATTTGTAGCTTCCCAGACTACACACATTATTTCGCAGCATTATCCATCCATGCCTTCAACGCCAGTTTCATCGCTGTGATTAATACCAAGAACCTTCTAGATTCTTTCCCATACAATATCATGACAAGGAACCACCCAATTTCACACTTTTTGTATCACTTTTCCTCTCCCCCAGACTTATTTCTTATCATATTCTCTTCTTTTTTTTTTTTTTTTTAGATTCGCACATACACATCAAGGTATGAGACGCGAGTATTGATGGTGTTTGCCACCGAATCCCCAGTTCTTCCCTCTCAATGTATCAATGGGTGTAGGCGAATAATGACATCATAGGAAAATCCTAGCCTCGCTTCCAACCTTTGTGTGATCATTCCTCACCAAGTAGAATAATGGGATCGCTAGAAACATTCCTAACCCCCTACTTAGGAGAAAATCATCTCACCTTTGCATGCACTTAGTTATTAATTAACAGAAGGGGAGAGAGATACTATTACTTTTAAACACATGGGTTCCTTTGTCAGATATGAATGAGGAATCAAGCTCTATGAATACTAACCACGTCGATGAAGTGCATAAATTTGGCTCAGGCTTTAAAAGAACTCTCCTGGAAACATGTGTGTCTTCTAGTTAATTGGTCAGCCTTTGGATTTTTCATTAGTCGATCTAGAACTGATTCTGTAACAATGGACACTCAGAAGCAAAGTTAAAGTAGTAGATTCAAGAACAAGATCATAATCTCCAACAAAATTTTGACTCAATAAAATAAATTTGACACAGAAACGACTGACTTTAAGAAAAACAAAAACGTTGTCAGCAACTACTTCCCCCAGACTTGAACAACACTGTCCCTAGTGTTATCTAGTCTAGAGTCAGTAAAAGAAACATAACAGTCGAGTTGAAACGTGAAAATTAGAGAAGTTACCGAATTGGGGTAGGGGTGTCGACCGACACACAACACTGGTATCGAGCGATACCAGGCTTATGCCGACACAGAAACCTCTTCTCATCGTCATTGATGCATGTGGTGTCGATCGATACCAGGTGGTATCGGTCGATACCGATCCTCTGTAACTGTTTCACGCAAAACACAAGACACAAAACATAAAACCAAAAACTAAAACAAAAACAAAAGACTTATATACAGACTTACCAGTGGGTTGCCTCCCACCAAGCGCTTGTTTTACGTCACGAGCTTGACTTTGCTCAGGTGATTAGTCAGAGCGAGGTTGAGAACTCACTCCCATGCAAGTTCTACAACTAGACACTTGCAGACTCAGAGTTCTACTCAACATGCTCTATATAACCTCTTTTCCTTTCTCTTTCAGCTCAGGGGTAAGAATGACTATAGCCTTGGAGAATGGTTTTGAGGTTCTTTGGCACTTCACCTTGTACTCAATCGAGTCCCCATCACACTTCTGAGGGATTAAAGTCATAGAGGGAGCACCTTTTACTCCTTTGCTCTTTACCTTCTTCTTTGCCTTTTTTGATGTCTCTCTTCGTGATTATAGAAGGACCATCTAAAACATATATGACAGTTGGTTCATCATAAGGCTCTTCCAAAACATCAACCATCAACGTCTCTCCTGTAACAATGGTGATGCAAGAGATATGTGTGGGAGCTCTTCCAGAAGGGATGGCTTTATAGGAGATCTCCTTGTCAATGTATGAGAATGAGATTCTCTTACTGGGCGTGTCTATAACTGCACCAACTGTAGCCATGAACGGTCTTCCAAGAATCAAAGGCGTACTAGATCTTGCACTCATCTCCACAACCTGAAAATCAGTAGGAACCAGACAATCTCCAACTTTAACCAGCAAATCAGGGATGGTACCATATGGAATTGAGGTGGAAGAGTTCGCGAATGTAAGAGACATCTCAAGAGATCTTATATCAATTCTCAACCTCTCTGCAATTGCCCTTGACATGACATTGACGCTAGACCCTGAATCAACGAGAGATTCTTTGAATTCAACTCCAGAGATAGAGCATAGAACTGAAAATTTTCATGGGTCTTCCCTCTTAATCAGCTGTTTCATTGGAGGTGGTGTACTTTGACTTTGATAAAGAGTGCCTTGATCTCTTCCTCAGTTTCTCTGCAATTTCGGAAGTAACACTCCAAAGGACTATTTTCAAAAGCTTCTTCAAAAGATATAGTGTGGGGAATCCTCCTGACCATCTTCTCAAAAGCGAGCAACTTCTCCGCAGTAATAGGGTTCATGAGATGTCTAGGTGGTCGAGGGTATGGTACCTTAGGCTTGTAAACCCTTTCCTCAGTCATATGCGGCTTCTTCGCAATTTCTGGGTCGGTCTACGAAGGGTGTCGATCGATACCAGATTGGTGTCGATCGATACCAGGCTCCTGGATCTCGGTCTCCGTATCGGTCGACACTAGAAGGGTGTCGATCGATGCTTGTTGTTTCGAAACGTTTTTGGCAGATCCTTGGACGTGTATCGATCGATACTGGGGCGATTTCGGGAGCCTCATCGTCATCATCTTCAGCAAGATCGACAAGATTCTTTGCAGTTAGAGTGCCTCAATAGTTAGAGTGCCTATTAATGTAAGATGAAATGATAAAAGTGTCTATTGATGTAATTTTTTCAAAATTTATCCCTTTCAAAAGTGCTCCTAAAATCTCTTGATTATCTGTAGTTTGCAACCAAAAAAAAAATTGTAGTTTGTAAAACGATTTATATCGTCTATAGAAATTATTACTGTTATTTAATAAGCCATTTTATCTATGTATTATGGATTTTTCTTGTTTCTCGGTAAAGTCATCGTCATAAAAATAGTCACATGTGATTCGGATTGAGCTAAGCCGGTTTCGAACGTTCTTATCGATGATCTTGACAAAGCGAATGTGCGGAAATTTTTTTGGATAAATTATTAGTCTGCCATAGAAAAACAATTTGGAGACAAATTCACACGTGAACCCATATCTCCATGGATAATATCATAATTCACCTAAACGTGCATATCCAACTAAGTTCACTAATATATTCGTTTTTTTCTCCATTATTACAAATTCATTGATTTTTATTCCATAATCGAGTGGAAGTGCCTTCAGCTTTCTTTTTATTTTGCATGTGTTCGGTGGGCCACTTACTTTCTCTCCATGATCAGTTACACTTTATTGGATCATATTTTATCTGCGTTAAAAATGCTATTCCGTTAAGGTACTATTTCATGTGGTAGATTACCTTGATGTCTGTAAAAAAAAAGCCAATAAAATAAATGACAAGATTTAGCTGAATGGCAGTACGTAGGACAGAAAACGACATATATTCAATCACACATAAACAAATATTTTCTAATTCTGATTTTTATTATTTATTTAATTTTTTTACAAAATGTCATTTTCTGTAACATATCATTTTTATGTAATATTTTAGATTTTTACATGGACGTCTTTTTTTTTAACAAAATAAATACTTAAAACGGTTCAAAAATCCAAATCGGGGATACCGTGTTTATATATACAATATCAAAAGGATAAAGATTACCACTTCATGCTAACTTTGTCCGCCTTTATATTATTTGCGAGTGAGATAAGCGAGATAGAGAAAAAGGTAAATATCTATTTTTCATGAATTCCTCCATATGTGTTGAAAAAACAGGCTACTTCTCAGGTGTAGACAACGTCTTCACCAGATCATAACAATTTGTTGCAAAAACAAAAACTATTACCGTCTTCTGATTTGTGATAAAAAAAAAAAATGCATTGCCCATATAAGCGCTTCTACTTGGTAATGTATATGATAGAGACTTCTTCGTACATTTCTAACCCTCATTAGTACTCCTTATGCGCCTTCTTAGAAAAATATCAGCCTTATCATGAGAAAAAACTGGTCTCCTTCCAGAAACCATATATATAGCACAGATATCCTACATAACCCAATATTACCGGAGAGGGACCAATATTTTGTGATACTATATTTTGATCAATAATTTGTCTTTTTCCATCTTGTAGCCTCAGTTTTCATAATCCTGAGAATCTTTTCTAGATCTCTATCCACATTTGAACAAATATGAACGTCTATTTATCACATGACATCTTATCAAAACTAATAATTAAGAAAATCTAAATTCTAAAATTATATCAACTATTTAATCAATTAGACAAGTAATCATGTAAAAAAAAACAATTATCCGTATATGGTAGTTAAATGACGAGTAAAAAACCTCTAAACATGTTTAAAAAATAGATAAACAATCGTTTTAGTTTTTAACTGCTATTTTCTTAATTGTTTTCCCAAATTCAGTCATTTGATACAAACACCCTTTAAAAAAATGTTCTATGAGTTATAGTACGTCTATTGTTTGATAAAAGATAGATGTGTTTTGTTGGGTAAAAATATGCTATTATCCACTTTCTGAACTGTTTAAGATATTTGTAGACCAAAAAAAAAAAAACTATGCCATCCATATTCTAATGATGCACACAGTTCAGGTGCGATTCATACCCCCTTCTACATATATTGTATATCTTAATAGGACATCATATATAAAAGTCATATCTCATTTGTTTTCTTCGGTCTCACTGATTTTGACTTTCACTATATGAAAGTCAATCTAAGACATTTGTGCCAAGGTTACCCCACTTTCTACTCTGTTGTGATTCCTAGATGAACACGCTTTCGAATATTTGCATCACAAATGCGGTCGATAATTACGTGCATGCGATTTTCCTAAAGATCATAAGCTGAAGTAATATATATATATATATATATATATTATTACTTATTAGTTTTTTCTTGATTAAACTGTATCAGAGTAATATGTCTGATGGATACGAGATCAATCACAATTGGCACAAGAAAAGCATTTTCTGGAAATTTCCGTACTGGAAAGATCATTTGCTAAGACACAATCTTGATATCATGCACATTGAGAAATTTTTTTTTGATAACATCATGCATACAGTGTTAAACGTGAAAAGAAGAACCAAAGATAGTGGAAAGTCAAGGTTGGATTTGCCCGATATTTTGCAACAGAAATTAGTTGCATATAATGAGCAATGTGAAATCACCAGTTCCAATATTTCGGTTGGGTGCAGAAGAAAATGCATCGTTGTTCAATTAAGTTTCATCTGACGTGAAGTTTCCTGATGGGTACCTATCCAATCTTGTTAAATCTGTTGAGAAAGGACAAAAGTTTTCAGGGATGAAGAGTAATGACTGCCACGTGTTTATGCAACGATTACTTCCTTTCGTATTTGCCGAACTCTTTCCAGGAAATGTTCATGAAGCAATTGGAGGTAAGATACTTCATCACATATAAAATTGTTGAGATTAATTATATATGTTAAAATATTATAATATATAATTTTGATTATGCAGGCATCAGAGCATTTTTCTGGGATTTTAGTACACGGACGTTGTCATAAGATGTAATTGCGCAGTTGGCTGTTAATATTCCAATATTGTTGTGCCATTTGGAGAAGATATTTCCCCCGGTGTTTTTTGATGTTATGGAACATCTTCCCATTCATCTCCCTCACGAAGCAGAACTAGGCGGGCCTGTTCAGTTTAGGTGGATGTACCCATTCGAGCGTATCATGAAACATTTAAAGGGAAAGGCAAAAAAACTAGCAAGGGTTGAAGGATCAATTGTTGCGGGAAGTTTGACAAAAGAAACTTCACACTTCACTTCATATTATTTCGCTACAAAAGTCCGCACACGCAAACGGGCTCCCCGACGATATGATGATGGTGGTGTGGGACAAACTTATGCAGTAGACGGTGTCCCAGACATCTTCTCACCAATGGGTCGTCTTAGTGGAAAATTGAAGGAAGTTTGGTGGTCTTACGAGAATGACAGGCACAGTGATCACACCGGTTTTTGACCATTTTTATGGATCGCTTTAATATCGTATGCATGTGTTTTAACTCCGTTTTCAATGGTTTTCAAGTGATTTCCATGTTTTAGTATTTTGAAAGACATTTCAGGTAACTTGGGATAAATGAGTGCATTTCGGAACAAAAGCCTATTTCATGGAGCCTCACCACAATTGGTCGGCGGTTCCGAATGACGTTATCGAGATGTGGTTCAAATGTTTCGCGGTAATTTTTTTTTTTTGAGAATTAATTATTTTTATTTAACTAATTATAACTATTTTTAATCGTTTCTAATTTTATTGGACTTTTTTTTAATAGCAAAAATGGCACTGGGACCTTGCGATCAACGAGATGGTGAGGACGAAGTTTAAAGAGAAGGCAAAATTTCGGCTCAATAATACCGTCTCCGATTGGAAGAGGAAGTGGGAGGTTGATGGCGATAAGGCGAAGCCCCCATACATGTCTTCCGAAATTTGGAACGGCTTGAAGACCTACTGGACAAATCCGTAGTCGCAGCAAGTGGCCGCTAAGTGTTCGGCTTCTCGGAACACTGTCGCTCCAGACGGTCTTCCGGCGGTTACGCCACCTACTTCGGGTGAAACGCCTTTTGCGGAAAGGCGTCTTCAAATGGTATGATTTTTTTTGGTTAATTTCTATTTTTGTGATTTTTTTATTAATTAAAATTAACCATTAACCGTTTATTGTTTTTGGTATGTCGTTTTGTTAGGCAAACGGAGGCGAACTTCCTCCAATGACCAGAGTTTTTGAGGAAACTCACAAAAAGAAAGATGGCTCTTTTGTGAATGCTCGGGCGGAGAAGGTCTACAATGACACTATGGCAAAGATCATCGAGCGTCAAATTCAGCCCTCTCAGCAGCTATCACATGGCGGTAGCTCGGTCCAATCCACAGTGGCTTTGACCACAGCCTAGATGGACGAGATATACGAAGAGGTAATAATAATTAAATTATACTTTTACGAAATTATTTTGTATTCAATTTATTAAATTTAACGTTTATTTTTTTAAGGTTGTCCCGAAGAAAAATGGCAGAATTTTAAGAATGGGATCAATCCGAGATAGTGCCGTCGCCTCGTCTTCCTCACGTCATTCTTTCGAGGATCAGGTTGTGTTGCAGAACGAGTTAAACAACGCCCACTCTAAGATCAACACTTTACGGGGAAAGCAAACAGTATACGATGAGAAGATCCAAGGATACGATCCAAGGATCCGACTCTCTCTTCAATATTATTGCCGCGACTAACCCAGATTTGGCGACCGCAATGAGGTAGTGTCAAACGGGTACATCGACATCGAGCCCAAGGGATGAGCATCTGGATGCAGATCACCGAGCGGAATTGGAGCGGAGAGCGGACGAGGAGATTTTTAGTCAATTCGATATTAATCTACAAGATAATAATTAGTATTTGAATTTTATTTTGTATTTTGAATTTTATTTTGCATTTAATTATTTAATTTATAATTATAATTTTGTTAATTATTAATTTAAATTTTCAAATATTAATAAAATAAATATTAAATATATATTATATACATCGATTTTACACCGACTTAGAATTTACATCGATTTTACATCGATCTACAAATTATGACGAATTTACATCGATTTATTTTTACATCGCTTTACCATCGAATATATTACGACGAATTTGCTCATACAAAAATTCGATAATTCGATATAAAATCGATATAATGTTACAACCATATACCAACGATATACCAACGAGGTAATTTTGGTCGTAATGTCGATGTAACTTTACATCGCTTTTACGACGGATCTTATAGGACAGTTTTACGACAATTCTAATACGTCCCAGTTTTTCCGACGATTTTCGAGTAATGACGATCAGTTTACATCGAATTGGCAATCGTCGCTAATCCGTTCCAAAGCCTGTTTTATATCGATTTTACATCGATTCTGTCTGTTGTAATACACATGTTTTCTTGTAGTGTTAGGGTTAGGAACACATAGTGGATGTAGACAGAAACGTGGAAGAGAGAGAGAGTTTAAGGAGCGTTTCCAGGTTATTAAGGATCAGAATTCACAACGAGGGGGAGGAGATGGCGGTTGTTGTGAGAGGCACATCACGCCTTATTCCGAAGAGAGGGAGGAACGACACAGTTTTCAATCACTCAAGACGAAAGACTAGACGGGTTCGGTAAAGGCGATATCAACAACGAGAATAGCTATGCTTTTCCTTGGAAATATCAAATCAATGGTATAATTTCGTACCCCTAAGAATCTATCCAAAAAAGCATTTCCCCCTTTCGAAAAAGAAATTTTTTTTAAAAAAAACGTAAAAAACCGAAAGAGGAAGGAAACAAAAGCCTAAGAGACTTACTTGGCCAACATACTTGGTAAGAAAGGCTGAGTTTTCGTTTTATGTAGTTCGATGGTTATGGTTTAGAAGGACGGGCTCTGAGATTTTGAGTTACCGCGATTTGTCAATCATCTTTCCAAGTCTTAATTTCTGTTTTGTTTGAGGACAAACAAAGATTTAAGTATGGGAGAGTTGATATAACTGTGTATTTACTCATTTTACCTTCGATT
This sequence comes from Eutrema heterophyllum, assembly GCA_002933915.1. Taxonomy (NCBI): domain Eukaryota; kingdom Viridiplantae; phylum Streptophyta; class Magnoliopsida; order Brassicales; family Brassicaceae; genus Eutrema; species Eutrema heterophyllum. Next base: position 656,077 of record PKMM01003507.1, on the reverse strand, counting down.
TTCGAGAACTTTAATAAGTGTTCAATTCGGTTTTCAAACATTTTATTATGATTTTAGCATATTTGTAGTGTCAAAACTCTTTTCAGGTTATCAAGGCAAAAACATTGCAAAATGGAGCAAAACCCCGTTTTTGGACAGTTTCAAACCCTCAGAAGTTCGACACTAGGTGAAGACCTTATCACCGTCCGACCAATCCTCAATTTAGACACAAGATATAGGAATCAACTACCTTTCATTTCCAACTAGTTTGAGGACGATCCAACGGTTCAATATCAAGAACCATCAAGAGTACTAAAGCCTCGTCAAGCTGTCAAACGCAGAAAACCAAAAGCAGAAGCAGGGAGAAATCACCCCTGGTCGCGATCTAAAGGGTCGTGCCCCGCGGCCAGAGAGGCCTTCCTCGCGCCCAGAACATTCTACCCGCGGCTAGCTCAATTTCGTCCCGGACAAGGCCTGTTTGCAAGCCCCCTTCAAATCCTATGTCGTTTTGGATAAGGAATAACCCTAGACGCCTTTTGATGAGTTCATAACCTATATATATATATATGTTATGTTAGGTTTCTTATTTGGTGTGCCTCCTTTAGATACAAATTTCATAGCACAAATCTCTTTTACTTTTGTTCTTTGTTCTTAGTTTGGGGAGATAGAGATGTCTCTTGAACCATTTTGTTTCTATTTTGATTTATTGATTATGCAATCATCAAATTAGTTTTTGTTCTGCATGATTATGTCTAAGTAGTTTCATAGTTCTCAATCCCTTTAAGGAAAGTCTTACAACTGATGCTAAACTTCTAATGTATCAACATAATTCTGGACTGGATTCTTCTTTTACGCATCCTTTGGATCGTTTTGTATCATTTCGCGTATATGGCCTAATTTAGACTTAAAACTCAATAAATACATTAAAACTACCTTATCTACTATATAAAGAGAGAAGGGGGCCTCTCCAGCGTCGACACCTGAGCCCCCTTTATTGGTCCATTTTTTTATTTATTTTAAGTCAGCGTTCAAGTAAAAAAACTTATAATTCTTCAGACTGAGTTGCGCACAAATCTTCCTTCAGAACCTCATATAATCTTACTAGTCTAGTCCAGTCCAGTTCAAGTAATCGATCTGCTATGGCGACAAGTAGTCCAGGAAGAGGCCATGATCGCCCCGCCATAGATGCAACCTCCTCCATCTCTGTCTCTAAGGATGACGCCAGCTGGGAGTATGGTGGTTCATCAACCTAACGAAGACGAGAGCTCCGACTCTTCCAGCGATGATTCGTTTTGGAATAGTAATGATCGCGGATTCAATCTCCTGAATTGCAAGGGGCAATGCTAAAGGTTTCGGACGAGGAAAGGAGCAAGAGAGGCGCTTAAGGAGCCGAAGAAGAGGATTCTTAATCGAACGGCGACATGCCAGCTTGCTTCAATGGGGCATGCGGCATCGGGAAAGGGGCATGATCAGGCGGGTCCGGTGAAGATGAGTTTAGGTTCGATGGCTAATCAGGGTCAGCCCTAGCAACAGCAAGTGCAAGGGCAACATGTATTTACCAGTGGTAGAATGGCTGCATCGCCATTTATGCTAGGGAACCAATACCATCTGGTTTCTGTAACCGGAATGTTGGGGAATCCAGGTTTAGCAGCAGCAGCCGGAGGAGGTTACATGTATCCGATGTTGGCGAGTGCTCTAACCCATGGTGGGTTGAGCCATGATTTATTGCAGTGGAGCCAGATGGGTGGTATTGGTGAGCCAGGCGTTGGTGCTGGTCTATCAGTTATGGGATCTTACTTTAGAGGTCAGAGCCTGCCTAATGCTTATCCTGATTCGGATATCGAGAAAAAAGGGAATGGTAAAGATTCGGATGCTGGTGGCTCATTTCATGGCTACTCAAACTATTCATGGTACGCTCTCGATGTAACCTCTTGTGTTTTATAGCAACGCATGTGATCATATTATGGTTTAAATGTATTTGGATAAGTATATGTTGCATTATTCATAGTAGGACCGTAGGTATTTGGCTTAATGGATAGATATAATGGGTTACGACTTTGTGGTAGTAATCGGAATATCAATTGGCATGATGTCTCTCTAGATCTGCATTTGTTACGAAGAATTTAAAATACTGAGAAATAAGGGGAGCTAGCCTCTTCTGGATTTCATATGTTGATTTACTTCATCCGTTTGAGGTTTAGTTTGGATTTTACTGTTTCTTCTTAACCTAAATGATATTATGTGCTCTTAGATGTTCAAAAACTCTTAATGCGACTGAGTCTTTCATATTCTTCATTATGACATGAGACTGATAACCCAATGTATGCTTACCACTAAATCAAATATTATACAGTCATTTTCCCAACAACTAAACAAAGTTAGGGAGAAAAAATAATATGTGATAAACTAAATAAGCTAAAAAATACATTTTTAAAAAAAGAAGCACAAAAAAACTTCTAAATAAAAATAACGCGCGTGACTCACCTAGTATGCCATAAAAGTTTATGAAAACACTTAATTAAATGCATAAAACCGCATAAAAGATATAAAATAGAGGTATATCAGTTGTTCATTTTCCGCCATCAGCTATACACTCTTTGTATTAAGTATAAAGACTGCAAAACGAGCGACGCCATCACAAGCGACGCCATCACAAGCGACGCCATCACAAGAGTCACCATCTTTACGGCCACTTCATTACCACCATCGACAAGGCGATTCGTGATCGCATTACCCGCCTCCATTATCAAAATGGTAGCAAATATGGTACTCTTTTCGACTGTTGGCAACACCAAAGACCTACCAGTTTATGATCATCCTGATTTTCCTCTGTTTTAAATTACATCTCTAAATTCCCAATTTTTACCAAATATATTTTGCCCAACTATGTACATATTTTTTGTTGATTATTAAATTGAATATAATAAAAAAACTTATATATTTTTTAAGATGTTAGTTGGGAAAAAATATGTTATTAGTTTTTTTATAAGAAATGTAGTTAAAATTGATTGTACTTTTTAATCAATTCTATTATATACCAGTCCACTTTTCACCATTCAATCCACCTTCCTCCCCTCGATACCATAATTTGACTACTATCTAAAATTCTTGGTCTGCTAATCCGATACCCTCCTTACTAAACAACCATTCAAAGCCTTCATCTTCAGCTTTACTTATATATGTCTACAAAATTTCCGTTTCTATATATATATAATTGTTGTTCGAATACTATGATTTTGGTGATTATGTCTACACAAACCATTAGGGGATAACACAAGTGTCAACTTGAATTCTCTTATATATCCAACAATAAACGAGTGCCAAGTGTTAGACGAACATTGACTCATATATGATATTCTTGTTCGAAGATTATGATTTCAGTAATGATGTCTATCCAAACCATTAGGGGATAACAAAAGTGTCAACGTGAAATTAAGAGAATATTCGATAAAGTCCTACCCATAGGTTCAAAAGTAGCCACAACCGACCGTCTAGAAAAACAAGAATCAAGAAAAAATTATAACACAAACAAAATAATGAAGCGAGGAACGGAGAAGAGGGCCGGCTTCTAGCACCCTAACCCGGTTTTAATTTATAGCCGGATTATTTTCAGATTTTTCTTAACGGATGCGCATTTTAGTTCGATCAGACAAATCATTTATCGATCATAAATAGATTTAAACAGAAACTTGAATTTATTCAGCGAGGTTCTAGTACAAATGATAAGTTCGCTATAAGCTATTACATCTTGTAACTAGACCGACTACCTAACGAGACCATCCATCCGCTTCCATCCTTTGTCCCACGATCTGATCAGACATCACGACTACCATCACGGCTATTATCAGATCCTGCATCCAAAATGGAGGCATAAACAACATAAATGCTTAGTGAGAACGATCATTTCGTCTCACTAAGCTACAATCCAGAAAACGCATCAGACTTCGATTACATAGCCAGACATGCTTATCAAACAGAAACTAGCCGAGCATAATCACCCACGCTTATCAACAAATCCCAGATCCGGATTGCCGATAAGGTGAATCGATTAGCACGGTTTAGCCAGCAGACAATGAATATGACAAGCAATCGCAACCAACAAGCAGACAGACTACGGAATCTAAGCATGAAACAACCCTAGACAAATAGCCACGGTCACGCACTCACCTTAGGACTTTCACGGATTTGTTTAGGACATGTTCTGACACCTCTTGCGCTTCGGATCGCTAATCCCACATTTAGACCGGTCGATTTTCTTCTCTCGGCAAGAAACGGATTCTCACGACTTGAATCGGGTTTCTCTCGGCTAAAACGATGCTTATCCTGATTACAATCGACTTTTCTCTCATTTCCTTTCGAACCGCGCAACCAAATAATGAATCCAAGGCTGCGTTTCAATAGCCAAGAATCGCACGCCATGACGTCTGCCAGCGCATGCAGTGACTCACCTAGCTAGCGCACGCAATGACTCACGAATGCCAGCACATGCTGTGACTCATGCATGCCAGCGCATGCAGGGAACAGTGCACCTGCCGACATACTTCGATCGATCAATCCTTTGGCCAGATCGGTCGATCCCTTCGATCGCTCGACCAATCGATCACTCCCTCGACCGGTCGTTCGCTCCATCGACCAGGTCGACCGTTCCTTCGACCAATAACTTGTCCAGCCCGCCAAAGGTCAGTTTTAGCCCAGTAATCACCCAAGCTTACTACTTTCCTCGGCTAAACTTAGCTTCCTACGAACATTCATTCTTATAGCCGATTCCATCTTTTCCTCAGAAACGCCTTTAATTTTTGCCCTTCCTTCTTGGCAAGACTCATTCCGGCCTTAACCAATTTCCTTTGTTTGTAAAGGTTTACTGAACGCGGGTATTACACGGCTGTCTTTCGCTTCACCATATTTGGTGAGGCATTAAACGCACTCGCTAACTGTTGTGGCTCACATACCCCAAAGTATTCAACCAAAATTCATATGCGCCATTAAATAATTTATTATTTTAAATAAAAAATATTTTTTAAGTTTTATTTCGTTTTTTTTTTAAATATGTCAATCTCGAGAAAACCTTTTAAAGAGAACTGCATTTTTTAATGAGACCTTTTTTAATCATAATAAAAAAAATTTATAACCTGACCTTATTTGGAAATTATATATATGTCAACATTTAGAATAAAAACTAATTTAAAACATATTATGTAGCCTAAATACCTATATCGGTTCAGTAAACTAAATCGGGGTACCGAGTTTACATAAATGAAATCTGATGGGTAGACACGACCACTCCGTGCTAACTTGTCTGTCATTGTATTGTTTGCGTGTGGGATGTGTGAGATAGAGAAAAAGTAAATTCCTCCTTACTCTTCACGAACTCCTCCAAGTGTAATGTCAAGCCCGGCCACTTCTCGGGTGTAGATACTATCTTCACCAACTCGGAGCAGTCTGTTGCAAAAGCTATCACCGTCTTTTGATTTGCAATCATGAAGTGCATTGCCCAAATGAGTGCATGGGGGAGATACTTCTTAGCATATTTCTTACTTCCATTATGACTCTTTCGACGCCCTCCTAAAAATAGTACAATCCTAATCCATAAAAGTTGTCAGTTTCCTTCCAAGAGCCATCAATATAACACATCCATCCATCATATCCAACGTATTGAGCCATCACCGGAGTAGGGCCAATTTGTAGAGAAACCATGGCTGGATCGCTACGTTGTGCCGATTCTCAAGTTGTTGCCTCACTTTCCGCAATCCTCAGTATTTATTGTGGATTTCTATCCACATTTGAGTAGACCTTATCATTCCCCGCTTTCCAAATATACCACACAATCCAAGGGAAAATTGTATTCATATTGTCTTTTGGAAGTCTCCAAAAGAGATGATCAAAATTGGAGAAGACCAAAGACATTGCAATACCCCCGGGGCCGATGGTATTGATATGCTCAAATTAATACCCTAAAAAGTACTAAAGCAGTGTTGCAGTATAATTAGGGGTCAAACACAAGAACTCCAGATATCACTCAATAGATTATAAAGATTAGAATTAAGCTAAACCAATAGTTTGTAGACTAAAGCAATGCAAATTAGATGTGTTGTAAATCGATTGGAAGAAAGATTAGGCTAAGGGTATTTCTCAGGAATTCAATGAATGTAGATAAACTAGCTAACATGATTCAGTTTTAGCGCGGTTCTTGAACTCAAATCACTAAAGTATAGCTAACCAACTCTCGTTGCGAAAACTATCTAAGTCTAAATCCTAGAATTCCAAATCTCTTTGCGAATCCTAAAGTCTACCAGCTTTTAGTTCAAGTTTGATTTGTTCACAAAACAACTAAACCAAATCTCTTTGCGAATAGTTATTTTGCTCACTCTAGGTTCTGTCAGGTAATTAATCGCACTCTCGTGCCTAACCAATTATCCTAAGATCTAAGTTCTAGGTGATCAGTCTAGAATTAGCTTTGAGAACAACCTAGGCGAAGAACTAATTCATATGGTGAATCCTAATTATTCAATTAACCTAACATTCAAGAAAACCCTTATGAGAACCCTGAACCTAACAAGAGAACTACTCAGACATGGTAATTGAGACAATAAACATGACTGAAATAATACTCAAATAAATAATAAAAGGAAGAGTAACAAGAGGGTTCGAAATCTTCTCTCGGACGAACAGAGTCTCAGACTTGTCTCCCTCAGAAAGCTCTCTCACAAAACTCAGATCAATCAAGCGTAATCAAAACACTGTTCTCTCCAAGTGGCTCAAAATCCTAATTAATAACCTAAAACACGTTTTGGGGTCTATTGCAATTATCAAAGTCTTCTGGGCAATTCTGCAATTCTTCAACTCTTCATAAAAGTCGCGACTTTTGTCTTGCTGCAATGAGTATCGACCGATACTAGGGTAGTGTTGATCGATACTGAAGCTCTAAATCGGGTACTCAGCTGCACAAGTTTCTGTTTTGCTCCAAAATGCTCCAAAAAGCTCCAATATTTCCAATTATGCTCCAAACGTGCTAAAACCTGTAAAAGACTCTAAAACACTACAAAATAGTAGAAAGACTCTATAAAACGGACATATATCATGGCTTAAAAGGGGTAAAAACCATGATATATCAACTCCCCCAGACTTAGCCTTTGCTTGCCCTCAAGCAAATAGAAGACTAAACCAGAGAAAGAAGTTTGAAAACACGGAGACTCACCTGTTCTTGGAACGTTGCAATGACCCTTTTCCCAAGCACCCAAATGTCACCTAACCAGATCCAAATCTAACCACCATATACTTCTCCGTAGACATTCGCAGCTTCCCCAGACTACACACATTATTTCGCAGCATCGTTCATTTAAACCCCTCATCGCCAGTTTCATCGCTGTGATTAATACCAAGAACATTCTAGATTCTTTCCTATACAATATCATAACAAGGAACCACCCAATTTCATACTTTTTATATCACTTTCTCTCCCCCAAACTTATTTCTTATCATATTTTCTTCTTCTCTTTTTTTTTTCTTTTTAGATTCGCATATACACATCAAGGTATGAGACGCGAGTATTGATGGTGTTTGCCACCGAATCCCCGGTTCTTCCCTCTCAATGTAAGGATGTAGGCGAATAATGGCATCATAGGAAAATCCTAGCCTCGCTTCCAATCCTATGTGTGATCATCCCTCTCCACGTAGAATAATGGGATCGCTGGAAATTTTCCTAACCCTCTACTCAGAAGAAAATCATTTCATCTTTTATGCTTTTATTTATTAATTAACAGAAGGGGAGAGAGATACTATTACTTTTAAACACATGGGTTCTTTTGTCAGATATGAATGAGGAATCAAGCTCAATGAATACTAACCACATCGATGAAGTGCAAAAATTTGGCTCAGGCTTTAAAAGAACTCTGCTGGAAACATGTGTGTCTTCTAGTTAACTGGTCAGCCTTTGGATTTTTCATTAGTCGATCTGTAGCTGATTCTGTAACAGTGGACACTTAGAAGCAAAATCAAAACAGCAGTTTCAAGGACACGATCATAATCTCTAACAAAATTTTGACTCAATAAAACAAATTTTGACTCGATAAAAACGACTGACTCTTAAGAAAAACAAACACAATGTCAGCGACTACCTCCCCCAGACTTAAACAACACTGTCCCCAGTGTTATCAAGCCTGAGTTTGGTGAGAGAAATCAAATGAACCAAGTGGAATGTGAAAATCGAAGAGGTTACTCGAGATGGTAATGAGTGTCGACCGACACTGAACTGGTATCGATCGATACCAGCACGTGGTCGGCAGAATTCCTTTTGACAGCGATAATGGTGCCCGAAAATTGTGTAAAACGATCCAAATGTGTTATGGTTAGCACTGTTAGATCACTCAAACACAAGTCAAAAGCAACAAAAATCATAGAAGCATAAGTTCCACAAAGTACACAATGATAACAATGCTAACATAAGACCCAAAATAACAAAAGTTCGAACGAAAAGAAACAGAAAAGAGAAAAGAAAAACAAACGTGAAACCAAATAAACAAAGGACTAATCCTCCTCAGTGGCGTTAGAGTCATCGCCAGCGGTGCCAGATGGTCCAGCCTGATGTGGTGATCGTGGTGAAACGGGGCGCTGAGACGCCATGGAGCTGCATCGAGACATAGCACTCCAAATGGTCTGAAGACTCTCGACAACGTAGCGCTGGAACGGGTCCATCTCCATCGCAGGTGGCGTAGGAAAAGTAGGTGTAGGAGCAGGTGCGTGGCGTGCGCGTGATCGACCCCCAGCAGGGCCAGAAGCAGGCGGACGGACGCGAGTAGCAGAGCATCGACGTCGAGTGATCCGTCTGGGATCTCAGTTCTCCCTATGTAGTGTTTCACCCTCTGTCCATTGACAGTGAACTCCTCGCCAGAGGGATTACGCAGGACAAGTGCACCATGTGGTCTAGCCTCCGTGACAGTGAAAGGACCTGACCAACGAGAACGCAATTTACAAGGAAACAAATGCAAACGAGAGTTGTACAGAAGTACCTGATCATTGGGTTTGAAAATTCGGTCGATGATTTTCCTGTCGTGGTACGCCTTAGTCCTCTCCTTGTATAGCTTCAAGTTCTCATAGGCATGATGCCTAATCTCATCCAGCTTGTTCAGCTGGATCAATCGCTTCTCAGCAGCATGCTTGATGTCAAAATTCAGCAACTTAGTAGCCCATGCTGCTTTATGCTCGATCTCCACAGGAAGGTGACATGCTTTCCCGTACAGCAAATGAAAAGGTGTAGTGCCCAACGGTGTCTTATAAGCAGTCTTGTAAGCCCACAGCGCATCGTCTAACTTCGCAGAACAATCCTTCCGAGAGGTTCCCACTATCTTCTCCATAATCTCCTTGATTTGCCTGTTGGAAACCTCGACTTGCCCACTGGTCTGGGGGTGATAAGGAGTAGCCACTCGATGATTTACTCCATGCTTCCTTAGTAACTTCTCAAAAACCCTGTTGATGAAATGACTGCCACCATCACTTATAACAATACAAGGCACGCCAAATCGTGGAAAGATGATGGTCTTAAACAGCTTAAGAACCACCGAAGAGTCGTTGGTTGGACTAGCAATTGCCTCCACCCACTTAGAGACATAATCCACTGCAACTAGGATGTACTGGTTCTTGTATGACGAAGGAAAAGGTCCCATAAAATCGATACCCCAGCAATCAAAAATCTCAACCTCAAGGATGAAATTCTGTGGCATCTCGTGTCTCTTACTGATCTTCCCTCTCCTCTGACACACATCACACTGTGAGATAAAGGTATGAGCATCTTTAAACATAGTAGGCCACCAAAAGCCTCCTTGAAGAACTTTGGACACCGTCTTGAAAGTAGCAAAGTGGCCAGCATACTCAGAACCATGACAATGAAACAAAACGTTGGGTACCTCCGATTCAGCAATACATCTCCTGTAGATACCATCAGAACAATGCTTATATAGGTAAGGCTCATCCATAAAGTAGCGCCTCATGTCGCGCAGAAATTTCTTCTTGGCATAGTTCTTTAGGTGCGTTGGCTCTGCATTGGCAGCAAGGAAGTTGGCAATATGAGCATACCATGGTAGATCGGAGTCAGCTGCAGCAACGAGATAGTCCTCATAACCACAAAGGTGTTCCATGTTTAAAACAGGTTCAGAAGCCGTCGGGTATCGACCGACGCCAGGAGGGTGTCAATCGATACCGAAACATGCAATTCGTGGGAATTGCTGATTTTCGGTGAAGCCACTCTGGAAACCAGTTTCCACGTAGTAAATGGACTCCTCAGGTAAGTGATCATCAATCGGAACATATGTATCGAAATTCAACCTCGAAAGGTGATCAGCAACCCCATTCTCTACTCCTATCTTGTCCTTTATTTCAATATCAAACCCTTGGAGCAAAAGAACCCAACGACAAAAACGAGGATTGAGATCCTTGTTCTGCATCAGATACTTGAGAGCAGCATGATCTGTGTGAACTATCACTTTGCTCCCAATCAAATAAGGGCGAAATTTATCGAAAGAGAAAACCACCGCAAGTAATTCCTTCTCTGTTGTGTTGTAGTTCCTCTGAGCATCGTCCAATGTTTTGCTGGCGTAATGGATGACATGCAGCTTCTTATCCTTCCTCTGACCCAGAACAGAACCCACAGCAAAATCGCTGGCGTCGCACATAATCTCGAAAGGCAATGTCCAATCTGGAGGTTGCACAATAGGAGCACTCACTAATGCCTTCTTAATCTCTTCAAAGGCCGCAAGACACTCTGGTGTGAAATCAAATCGTGTCTCCTTGCATAACAGGGCGGTGAGTGGGCGGGTTATCTTGGAGAAATCCTTAATAAATCTCCTGTAAAACCCAGCGTGGCCCAGAAAACTCCTTATATCTTTCACAGAAGTCGGTGGTGGCAGACCTGTCATAACCTGAATCTTAGCCTTATCAACCTCGATCCCAGCTTCAGAAACTCTGTGCCCAAGAACGATGCCATCCTGAACCATAAAGTGACACTTTTCCCAATTAAGGACCAAGTGTTTCTCCTCACACCTCTGTAGCACCTTGCACAAGTTAGCCAAACAGTCCTTGAAAGATGATCCATATACTGAAAAATCATCCATGAACACCTCCATAAAATCCTCAATCATGTCTGTGAAGATAGACATCATGCATCTCTGAAAAGTAGCTGGAGCATTACATAATCCAAATGGCATTCTCCTGTATGCGAATGTGCCATAAGGACATGTAAAAGTCGTCTTCCCCTGATCATCTGGATGAATCGGAATCTGGAAAAAGCTTGAATACCCATCGAGAAAACAGTAGTAGGGATGACTAGCCAACCTCTCTAACATCTGATCAATGAAAGGCAATGGGAAATGATCTTTCCTTGTAGCTGCGTTCAACTTCCGGTAGTCAATACACATTCAATGCCCAGTGATAGTTCTAGTAGGAACCAGCTCATCTTTCGCATTCTTCACCACAGTTATCCCTCCTTTCTTAGGAACAACATGCACCGAACTAGCTCAAGAACTGTCTGAGATGGCGTAGATAACCCCTGCGTCCAAGAGCTTCATAACCTCTTTCTTAACCACTTCTTTCAGATTTGGATTCAGCCTTCTCTGATGCTCAATTGTAGCCTTTGACTCGTCCTCAAGATGAATCCTATGCATGCACAGATCCGGTGATATACCTGAAATGTCATCAAGAGAATAGCCAAGAGCTTTGCGATACATGCGCAGCTTGCTCAGCAGTAAGGCAACCTCTGCGTTGTTCAAAGAAGCATTAATAATCACAGGGTATGTGGAACTAGGACCAAGAAAAACATATCTCAGATTGGCTGGAAGTGGTTTGAGTTCCACCTTAGGAGCTTTCTCCTCGCTCCAATTTCCAAGCTTGGCAGCTTGCTTGGAACACTCGCCCAATTCTTTATCTGGCCGTAGGGTGTCAACCGATACTAAGGTAGTATCGATCGACACTGATGGTGCAGTGTCGAGTATCTTCGAGTAACCAGCAGCCTCTTCTCTTAAGAACACTTCAGATTCAGCTGAACAAACAAGTGCTCTCTCCAACGGATCCTCAGGATGCAACTCCATGAAGTACTCTTCAGCAATATCCGTGAAAGTATCGACAAAGAAAGTCTGCCCATCGATAGTCGGTCTCTTCATCATCTTTTCCATGTTAAAGGTCATGGCCAAATCACCAATGTTGAGATCTATCTTCCCATTCCTGCAATCTATCAATGCACCAGTTGTGGCAAGTAATGGTCTACCTAGGATAAGGGGGTCTCTGGGTTCAGCATCATACTCCAAGACAATGAAATCAGTCGGGATCAAGCCATTTCCGATCTTAATAGGAACATCTTCGAGTAGCCCCTCTGGAAGTCGCACTGAGTGATCAGCAAGTATCAAAGATATCCGGGTTGGCGTGAAGTCAGTCATACCCATCCTCTTGGCAACTGAATACGGCATGAGGTTCACACTTGAGCCAAGATCACATAGAGAACGTCCGAACCTTTCGGTGAATATAGAATAATCCAACACAAAGTTTCCTGGATCCGGAAGTTTCTTTGGAATTATGTTAGTTAAGATTGCACTGCACTCCTGAGTAAGCATCACGCATCCTTCTTCAAGGTTCATGTTGCTAGACACCATCTTCTTGACATATCTTCTGAAAGCTGGGGAGGTCTTAATAGCATCGAGGAAAGGAAGCTCGACAATCAACCTGTCCAATATCTGCTTGCATCTAGCGTCTTCCACATCCTTCTTAGTCTTCCCAACATCTCTAGGATAAGGTATCCTCGGTATATAAACTCGTTCGGGAACCACCTTAGGCACTACATTCGTAGTCTTAGGTATCTTCTCTGCCGTAGTCTCAGTGTCGACCGATGCTTGAGGAATGTCGATCGACACTGGGGTCTTGGAGTTATCCTGTTGCAAGATTTTAACTGGTGTCGACCGACACTGAGGTGTATCGATCGATACCGTCGGGATTTCAGAATCCTCATTGATGAGATCGACGAAAATCTCTGCAGGTGATGCATCCTTAACCCCTGCATTCAACTCTTTTCCACTCCTTAGAGTGATTGCATTGATGTGCTCCCCCCTTGGGTTCTCTCCTCTACCTGGGAGAACACCCTCTTGCCTTTTCACAGCTTCTGAAGTTTGAGCAACCTGAATTTCCAACTTCTTTTGACTCATACTGAGCGGTTCGATCCTTCCATTCAAGGTTGTGTAAAGATCATCCAACTTCCCATTGAAGCTCATCGTCATCTTATCCTGCCCTTGAACCAGCTGTTCAAGCATAGCTTCGATCTTGCTCTCAGAATTCTTAGCAGGTTCTTGCTGATAAGATGAATTCCCATAGTTCCTCGTGTAACCACTACTCTGAAAAGGTTTCTGGTTAAATTGATTCGATCCAGAACCACCTTGATTACCCTCAGACTTGAATCCCCCTTGCTAAAAATTGTTGTTGAAATTTCGGTTGTTGTATTGATTCCTCTGACCTTGAAAACCAGAGCCACCAATGTAGTTAACATCCTCTACCTCATCCTCATTGAAAATCTCGATATCATCAGCAAAGTGAACTGCCTTATGCTACTTGCTTATCAACAAATTATGCACCGAATCCAGCTTCGCATGCACCTCAGCGATCTGTGAACCTTCAATACCACCAGCCAGCTTCTTACACTCCATGTCAGCACTCTTTGTGCTATTGCTAGACGCAAAATTCTCAATCAGCTGTAAGCATCGTCAGGATATTTGGTAAAGAAATTACCATTGCTAGCAGAGTCCAGCGCCATCTGATACCTCCAGTCAATCCCTCTGAAAAAGAAACTCAGCAACTGAACCATAGTATACCCATGATGTGGACAATCCCTCTGATACGATCTGAATCTTCCCCAAGCAGCCTTGAAAGCCTCTGTCATTCCCTGAGAAAACTAGGAAATCTTATTCCTAAACTCTTTTGATCTCGCATCGTCATAGAAGTTGTTCATGAAAGCAGTCTTAGTCTCGTCCCACGTAGTCAATGATCCAGCTGGTAGTTGCTTGAGCCAATAAGAAGCATCCCCACCAAGAGAGTATGGGAAAAGCTTACAGAACAGATAGTCGTAGGACACTCCATTGCATTTGATGCTAGAGACCAAATCCTCGAACTTTTCGATGTGATCCATGGGGTGTTCATTAGAGAGACCATGAAAAGTGTGCTGGCCTACAAGAGTGTAGTAGGCAGGCTTCAGTTCGAAATCATTCCTCTGAAAGGCAGGAGGACGAATCGCTGATCGATTTGCGTAGAACTGATCAGGTCTGTTGCATTCACCAATTATTCTACCACGCTCAACCGCAGCGTTCTCAGCATTCACAACAGCTGGAGGGGCAATAACGTTTCCATCTCCATCTAGTCTCTGCCCTCTCTCATTGCACAATTGACCCTCTCGGTCTCTGAAAGTAGCAGCCTCATCCTGAATCAAAACCATTGGATTGTTGTTCATCTTCGCTGGCTTTTTTGCTTTTCTGAGTGTGCGTTCCAAATGTGCTAGCTGCTCGTTTGACAGATCAACTAGCTGAGTGTTCTTGTTTCTTCTGGTTTCTCGAGTAGGCATACACCTGAAACACGAAAGATCAAGAACGTAAGTAACCAAAAAAAAACGCGACTAGTGTCGACCGATACCACTAGGGTGTCGATCGATACTAGATGATTTAGTCGAAATTCTTCACTAAAATCTAATGGCGAAATTGAGTCCCCGGCAATGGCGCCAAATTTGATATGCTCATATTAATACCCTAAAAAAGTACTAAAGCAGTGTTGCAGTATAGTTAGGGGTCGAACACAAGAACTCCAGATATCACTCAATAGATTATAAAGATTAGAATTAAGCTAAACCAATAGTTTGTAGACTAAAGCAATGCGTAAATTAGATGTGTTGTAAATCGATTGGAAGAAAGATTAGGCTAAGGGTATTTCTCAGGAATTCAATGAATGTAGATAAACTAGCTAACAGGATTCAGTTTTAGCGCGGTTCTTGAACTCAAATCACTAAAGTATAGCTAACCAACTCTCGTTGCGAAAACTATCTAAGTCTAAATCCTAGAATTCCAAATCTCTTTGCGAATCCTAAAGTCTAAACCAGCTTTTAGTTCAAGTTTGATTTGTTCACAAAACAACTAAACCAAATCTCTTTGCGAATAGTTATTTTGCTCACTCTAGGTTCTGTCAGGTAATTAATCGCACTCTCGTGCCTAACCAATTATCCTAAGATCTAAGTTCTAGGTGATCAGTCTAGAATTAGCTTTGAGAACAACCTAGGCGAAGAACTAATTCAGATGGTGAATCCTAATTATTCAATTAACCTAACATTCAGAGAAAACCCTTATGAGAACCCTGAACCTAACAAGAGAACTACTCAGACATGGTAATTGAGACAATAAACATGACTGAAATAATACTCAAATAAATAATAAAAGGGAGAGTAACAAGAGGGTTCGAAATCTTCTCTCGGACGAACATAGTCTCAGACATGTCTCCCTCAGAAAGCTCTCTCACAAAACTCAGATCAATCAAGCGTAATAAAAAAACTGTTCTCTCCAAGTGGCTCAAAATCCTAATTAATAACCTAAAACACGTTTTGGGGTCTATTGCAATTATCAAAGTCTTTTGGGCAATTTTGCAATTCTTCAACTCTTCATAAAAGTCGCGACTTCTGTCTTGCTGCAATGAGTATCGACCGATACTAGGGTAGTGTTGATCGATACTGAGGCTCTAAATCGGGTACTCAGCTGCACAAGCTTCTGTTTTGCTCCAAAATGCTCCAAAAAGCTCAAATATTTCCAATTATGCTCCAAACGTGCTAAAACCTGTAAAAGACTCTAAAACACTACAAAATAGTAGAAAGACTCTATAAAATGGACCTATCTCATGGCTTAAAATGGGTAAAAACCATGATATATCAGGTATCTGATGTGATCATTGATAGCAGCAACAAGGAGGATGAGCTTGTAGCCGAGGAGCAGCTTGAACCGGAGGAAGCTTTGCTCATTCCGGATGGACCCATGATGAGAGCAAAGACCAAAAACCTGACTAAGGCAATTGCTGGGCTACTCGAAGGAATTTGGCACTTGAATAATGATTAGGCCCAATTGGATGTGTTGACAATAATCCAAATCCAAGTCCAAGAGTAAGTCTGATTTTCGTGGCCTAAGTGAAGAAAATAAGACAAGAAGAAGCAAGGCCCAATTTGATTTTTCTAGTTAAAGTAGTCCAAGGGTTTTTTCAAACCTGTTTTAATTTTTATCATTTTCGAGAATGCTCCTTGCATTCTCTCTTGTTAAAAACGAGTTTAGTTTCTTTTTGTAACACAAATTTGGTTTTTATTAAGTGATTTTGAGAGTGATTCTCTTCAGTTTTGTGTGAACTTTGTGATCTCTTGATGTGTTCATCCAAGTGATCGAAACCGGTTTATCAAAAGGTTCTTCATCACCTTTTGTGGCACCAATATATAGACCAGAGTTTGTAGAGGCGTCATAAGCGAGTATTGGGTTTAAGGTTTCATATACCTTATCATCTTGCTCTGCGAATCTATTCACCGATGTTTCCACCGCCTTGTTTCTTTTCGATTCGTTGTTTAAGTAAGCTTGGGGTTTAAGGTTTCATACACCTTATCAACCGGCTTCACGAGTCTAGGAACATCAAGGATTATCCAGTTACCGTTCTTGAGTGATTTTGGGCAGTTCCGTATTATTTGGTATCAGAGAAACTCAAGGAATTGGTAATTTCATTCGGTCATCACCTTTCTCATCTCTTCATCTTCTTCGAATTTTTTTTTAAAACTCTTCATCTTCACCTTTCTATTTCTTTCATCAATCCATTTGTTATTTATGTGTTGTAATTTCGTAATCAGTACTATTCAGTAATAAAAAAAAAAAGAGAAAGATCCGTAATCAAAAAAAAAAAGAAAAAAAGAGTAGGATCGAAAGTTTCTAGTTACATTTGTAGTCTTTTGGAATTCTTGAGGGAAATTGTTTGTGGGAAGTCTTGAGGGAGGAGAACGAGGGAAAGAGAGCCGTGGGAAGTTTTCGAAAATTATTTTTTAGACATATCATTTTGGTTGCTTTGGGGAAAACTCATCAAGCTTAGGTTGTTTAGTTCTATCCGAATTATTGAGATTCGCTGAGTGAAAGTGAGTTTGTGAGGACATTTTGAGTGTTGTGAGAGAGAAACACTTGGGGAAACTTCTTTGGGAAACACTTTGCAGGAAGATGTCAGATAATTCTGAAACTAATCCAAGACGAGATCCGCCACCACCGGCTGAGCTTTCGGCTATACAAATGCAAGCCTTGACGTGACATTTCGATCGGCTGTTCAATACGATTCATGCACGGCTAGATCATTTGCAAGAAAACCAAGAAGCCATGGGAAGGCAAAGGCCAAATGTTCCCGTTGGGCAAGATGCTGGACCAGTTCTAAATGAGGAACAACAAAGGAGAATTCCAAGGAGAGAAGAGAACGATGGTTATTACGACGATCATTCACCTAATGAGAGTCGAGGAAGGATCCGACGTGCTAGGGAAGCAAGGAGGTGACATGATTCTAATGGTCACTCATCCATTAGTATCCAAAGGAGACCTAGGCGTGATAGAGAGGCTGTCGGAGATCTTAAGCTTAAGATCTCTTCCTTTCATGGGAAAAATTATCCGGATGCCTACTTGGAGTGGGAAACAAAAGTGGAGCTTGTGTTTGATTGGAACCAGTATACGGAGGCTAAAAGAGTGCGTGTTGCAGCTACTGAATTCAACGACTATGCACTTAGTTGGTGGGATCAGTTAGTCACCTTAAGGAGACGCAATAGAGAGTATCCGATTGAGACTTGGACGGAGTTGAAAACTATCATGCGCAAAAGGTTCGTCCCTAGTCATTATCATCGTGAGCTTCACAACAAGCTAAGGAGACTAGTTCAAGGAAGTCGGAGTGTAGATGAACATTACAAAGAGATGGAGACTCTCTCGATAAGAGCTGATATTTCGAAGGATAAAGAAGCTACTATGTCTAGATTCTTGAGTGGTTTGAACCGTGACATTCAAGACAGGCTTGAGATGCAGAACTATGTGGAGCTAGAGGAGATGCTACACAAGGCTATTCTGATCGAGAACCAATTCAAGAGGAGAGGTGTTACACGCCAATCATTTGGGTCCAGCATGAGACCAAGTTACTCCAAGGAAGAGAAGCCATGCTTTAGACCGAGAACAAATTCAAGACACGGTTTGGAGTCTAAGCCTTATACTCCAACAGTCTCTAAGAACCCCAATGAGAAAGCCGAGAGTTCCAACTTCAGAAACCGAGACATTGTGTGCTTTAAGTGTCGAGGGAAAGGGCATATTTCTAGTGCTTGTCCAAATCAGCGGATTATGGTGTTGAATGACAATGGAGAAACTGAAACCGAGGAAGAAGTAGTGTCGGATACTACATCATATGTGGAAGAGCTTGAGGTCCGAGCACTTAGAGGAGATTTATTGGTTACAAGGAGGACTTTATTTGTGCAAGACAAAGCTAAACAGAAAGAACAGCGTGAGAACCTGTTTTATACAAGGTGCCTTGTGAAAGATAAATTGTGCAGCCTCATTATTGATGGAGAAAACTGTACTAATGTGGCGAGTACAACCTTGGTGGAGAAGTTGAAGCTGGAAACACAGAGGCATCCTCGACCATATCAGCTTCATTGGTTGAACGATCAAAGACTCATGAAAGTCAATAGGAAAGTTTTGGTTCCTTTGTCGATAGAAAAGTATGAGGAGAAAGTTCTTTGCGCTGGAACTTCCGAGCAGTGTTGTTTCCCTTTTGCAGGACTTTGAAGATGTCTTCTCCGAAGACAATCCGAGTGGTTTGCCGCCAATCCGTGGGATTGAGCATCAAATTCATTTTGTGCCGGAAGCTGCACTTCCAAACCGGCCAGCATACATAACCAATTCCGTGGAGACTAAGGAGCTACAAAGACAGGTTGCCGAGCTTATGGGGAAATGACATATCCGAGAAAGCATGAGTCCTTGTGTTGTGCCTGTTTTGCTCGTTCCAAAGAAAGATGGAACTTGGCGGATGTGTGTTGATTGTCGCGCCATCAAAAACAGCACGGTAAAGTATCGCCATCCTATCCCTCGCTTAGATGAATTGCATGGTTCTTGCATTTTTTCTAAAATAGATCTTAAGAGCGGTTATCATCATATTAGGATGAAGGAGGGAGATGAATGGAAAACAGCCTTTAAAACCAAGAATGGGTTGTATGAATGGCTAGTGATGCCCTTTGGGTTAACTAATGCACCTAGTACATTTAAGAGGCTGATGAATGATATATCATGGTTTTTACCCCGTTTAAGCCATGATATAAGTCCGTTTTATAGAGTCTTTCTACTATTTTGTAGTGTTTTAGAGTCTTTTATAGGTTTTAGCACGTTTGGAGCATAATTGGAGATATTGGAGCTTTCTGGAGCTTTTTGGAGCAAAGCAGAGATCGTGTAGTGATTTGAAGCCCTTGTATCGACTGACACCACCTGGTGTCGATCGATACTGACACCATGAAGGAAGGAAGCGCGTCATTGTCCGAGTATCGATCGATACCACTTATCGTATCGGTCGATACCGTCGTCCATGGAGAAGGAAACGCGAATTTTTACAAGTCTGGAGAATTTGCACCTTGGGCCAGAAGACTTTATTATTTACAATTTAGCCCAAAACGTGTTTAAACATTATAATTAGGTTTTTCAGCCACTTTTGTTGGCTAAGCTTTATTTTACTTTGGTTTTTGGAGAGACAACTCTGAACTCCTGTTTCTTATTGATTTATTTGATGATATATTCAATCATGTTGCTTGTTTCAATCTCCATGTGTGAGTAGATCCCTTGTTAGGTTCAGGGTTCTCATAAGAATTTTCTCTGAATGTTAGGTTAATTAGTTAATTAGGATTCACCATCTGAATTAGTTCTTCACCATCTTAATTAGTTCTTCACCATAGGTTGTTCTCATAGCTAATTCTATGTTAACGAATCTAGAACTTAGATCTTAGGATAATTGATTAGGCACGAGAGTGCGATTAATTACCTGATAGAACTTAGGGTGAGCAAAATAACTATTCGCAAAGAGATTTGGTTTAGTTGTTTTGTGAACAAATCAAACTTGAACTAAAATCTGGTTTAGACTTTAGGATTCGCAAAGAGATTTGGAATTCTAGATTTCATTAAGACCTTTGAAATTGAATGTGAAGCATATGGTGTGGGAATAGGAGCTGTGTTGATGCAAGAGAAGAGACCAATCGTTTACTTTAGCTAACAATTTGGAGGAGCAACACTAAACTATCCAACGTATGACAAGGAGCTATACGCCTTGGTTACAGCACTCCAAACATGGCAGCATTACCTATGGCCTAAGGAATTTGTGATCAATACTGATCATGAATCTCTAAAGCACTTGAAAGGACAACAAAAGTTAAACAAGAGACATGCAAGATGGGTCGAATTCATAGAAACATTCTCATATGTCATTCGGTGCAAACAAGGTAAAGATAATGTAGTTGTCGATGCATTATCTAGGAGGTACGTTCTCATCTCTACTTTAGATGCTAAGTTGCTTGGCTTTGAATAAATCAAAGAGATGTATTCAAATGATTCTGATTTCAAAGAAATTTTTCAATCTTGTGAGAAATTTGGATCGGGAAAGTATTTTATACATGAGGGATTCCTGTTTTATGACAACTGTCTTTGTGTGCCTCACTGTTCTTTGAGAGATTTGTTTGTTAGGGAATCGCATGGAGGAGGCCTCATGAGACACTTTAGCGTGGCCAAGACTTTGAGCACTTTGCATGATCACTTCTTTTGGCCGCACATGAAAAGGAATGTAGAAAGAATTCGTGCTCGATGTGTTACGTGCAAGCAGGCTAAGGCCATAGCACAATCACAAGGTTTGTATACTCCCTTGCCCATCCTTACTGCTCCATGAACTGATATTTCAATGGATTTTTTTCTTGGTTTGCCTATAACTAGGAAAGGCAGATACTCAGTTTTTTTGGTTGTAGATAGGTTTTCTAAGATGGCTCATTTCATTCCTTGCTATAAAACCGATGATGCATCACTTGTTGATGAACTGTTCTTTAGAGAGGTAGTACGTTTGCATGGCATACCTAGGACGATTGTTTCTGATAGGGATACAAAGTTCTTGAGTTACTTTTGGAAAACTTTGTGGTCTAAACTAGGGACTAAGCTTTTATTTTCAACTACTTGTCACCCGCAAACTGATGGGCAAACTGAAGTATTTAATATGACTTTGTCTACTCTTTTGCGTGCAATCATTAAAAAGAACATTAAGTCGTGGGAAGATTGTTTGCCTCATTTTGAATTTGCATAAAATCATGCTGTTCATTCTGCCTCTAAGTATTCACCTTTTCAATTGGTTTATGGTTTTAACCCTTTGACATTTTTGGATCTAACTCCTTTGCCTTCGAGTGTGCGTGTGAATTTTGATGGTCAAAAGAAAGTAGAACTTGTTAAGAAAATGCATGAGCAGGCACGGTTGAATCTTGAGAAGAGAACTGAGCAGTATCGCAAGCAAGCCAACAAAGAAAGGCACGAGAAGATTTTTGAGGCTGGTGATCTCGTTTGGATTCATTTGAGGAAGGAACGGTTTCCGGATGAAAGGAAGTCTAAAATGTTTCCAAGAACAGATGGACCATTCGAAGTGCTGGAACGGATTAACAATAACGCTTACAAGATCGATCTGCCAAGTAAATACAAAGTTAGTTCAAGCTTCAATGTTGCTGACTTAATCCATTTTGTTGCAGATAGTCCAGATTTGAGGGCAAATCCTTTTCAAGAGGAGGGGGATGATGTGATCCTGGATAGCAGCAATAAGGAGGATGAGCTTGTAGTTGAGTTTGTAGCCGAGGAGTAGCTTGAACCCGAGAAAGCTTTGCTCATTCTGGATGGACCCATGACGAGACCAAGGACCAGAAAACTCACTAAGGCAATTGTTGGGCTACTTGAGGGAATTTGGCACTTGAATAATGATCAGGCCCAATTGGATGTGTTGACAATAATCCAAGTCCAAGAATAAGTCTGATTTTCGTGGCCTAAGTGAAGAAAATAAGACAAGAAGAAGCAAGGCCCAATTCGATTTTTCTAGTCAAAGTAGTCCAAGGGTTGTTTCGAGAATGCTCCTTGCATTCTCTTTTGTTAAAAATGAGTTTAGTTTCTTTTTGTAACACAACTTTGATTTTTATTGAGTGATTTTGAGAGTGATTCTCTTCATATCTGTGTGAACTTTGTGATCTCTTGGTGTGTTCATCAAAGCGATCGAAACCGGTTTATCAAAAGGTTCTTCATCATCTTTTGTGGCACCAATCTATCGACCAGAGTTTGTAGAGGCGTCATAAGCGAGTATTGGGTTTAAGGTTTCATATACCTTATCATCTTGCTCCGCAAATCTATTCACCGAGGTTTCCACCGCCTTGTTTATTTTTGATTCTTTGTTCAAGTAAGCTTGGGGTTTAAGGTTTCATACACCTTATAAACCGGCTTCGCGAGTCTAGGAACATCAAGGATTATCCACTTACTGTTCTTGAGTGATTTTGGGCAATTCTGTATTAGTATATGAGAGAGTGCCCGTGTTTGTAACGCCGGGAGACATTCAAAAAGAACGTGATTTATGGTTTCCTCTTCCTCTCCACACGGTGCACATTGTGTATCACAATTAATTCCTCCAGCACGTAAATTTTCTGAAACCAAGAGACATCCCGAAATGGCTTTGCCAACTCAGATGTCGCAATTTCGGTGAGCATTTTAATTTTCATGTATGTGCCTGTAATTTCTTCACATCCGGGCCGTAGACACGATCTGGTAGCCCGACCGAACCGTGTATTTTCCCGTTTTTGTATAATCTTAGCCAAGAATATATGGTCTATAAGTACTGTTTATAGGCATACTTCGAATAATTTCCGCATCGGCCGGGTCAATAATTGCATTAATCAACCCCATATTCCACATTTGTGTCACTGAATCAATCAGATGATTGACCATGAGATTTGGGTAGTAATTATACCCCTTGCATGTTGCTGGCCTCGGGGAAGATGATGGTATCCATGGGTCATTCCATATTGAGATAGAACCACTTGAACCAACTCTTTTAATTAACCCTTTTTTAACCAGAGATCTAGTCGAAATTGTTGTTTTAGAGAATAGATAGGAACTAAAAATAACTTCATTAATTATTTTGTAGAGACATACAATGATTTTTTATAGTAGAGTAATAAGACAAAGTAGTATGAGTTTCATATTATACATTATTCAACCCATACTATCTTATAATACTAATACATTATTCTAATATGCATTAATACTAATATATTATTGATAATGACATGACTTAATGTTCATATTACTGTTAGAGAAAGGAGGCACCATCGTACAACTAAACTTGGACCAAATAGCTTCTCTTCAATATATGTTGGAACATATAATCCCATGTTGGAACGTGTTCATCACTTGAATTATTCTTGATCAATACTCCCCCTCAAGCTTAGCCATAGAGTCCACAAGAAGGCTAAGCTTGGAGACCCATGAAGTATCACCTCATTAAAAACCTTAACATAGAAAAACCACATGGGAGAAAACTATGTTAAGGGAAAAAGAGTGTGATGTCCATGGATTAGAGGTCATGAGATCAAGGGCGTGTAAGGTCTACAAGCCCAAAGTTGCGATGGATGTGATCGCAAACCTTGAGACTTGCAGCCTTGGTGAATATATCCGCCAATTGATCTTCACTTCGAGTGTAACATGGAAGGATCGTGCCATCTTCAATCTTCTCGCGAACTTTGTGGCAATCAATCTCAGTGTGCTTAGTCCTCTCATGAAATACCGAGTTGGTTGCAATGTGAATGGCTGCTTGGTTGTCACAGTGCATGGTAATGGGACTTGGTTGCTCGATGCCAAAGTCTTTGAGTAGAGCATTGAGCCAAGTCAATTCGTTGGTGAGCTTCCTCATGGCTCTATACTCCGCTTCCGCACTAGAGCAAGAGACCACTTTTTGCTTCTTTGTTTTCCAAGTCACCAAATTTCCTCCAATGAAGGTGCAATAACCTGTCGTAGACTTCTGATATATCAAGGTTTTTACCCGTTTTTAACCATGATATATGTCTTGTTTTTAGAGTCTTTCTAGTATTTTTGGAGTCTTTTAGAGTCTTTTCAGGTTTTGGCACATTTGGAGCATAATTGGAGATATTAAAGCATTTTAGAGCTTTTTGGAGCAAAGCAGAGATCGTGTAGCTGGGACAGCCGATTTGAAGCCCTTGTATCAACCGACACCACCTGGTGTCGATCGATACTGACACCATGAAGGAAGAAACGTGACTCACTGCCCATGTATCGATCGATGCCACTTATGGTATCGGTCGATACCGTCGTCCATGGAAAAGGAAACGCGACTTTTTACAAATCTGAAGAAACTGCACCTTGGTCCAGAAGACTTTAATAATTACAAGAAGCCCCAAAATGTGTTTTAGCTTTATAATTAGGTTCTTTCAGCCACTTTGAGAGGCTAAGCTTTATTTTTATTCTTCATACTTTCAGAGAGATTTGTTCGAGGGTTTTTAGAGACAATTCTGAACCCCTTGTTTCTTATTGATTTCTTTTATGCAATTCTATTCATCTATGATTTATGTTCTATTAATCATGTCTGAGTAGATCCACTTTAGGTTTAGGGTTTTCTCATAAAGGATTTCATTGAGAAATCTGAATTAGTTCTTCACCTTAGGTTGTTCTCAAAGCTAATTCTAGGTTGACGAATCTGGAACTTAGATCTTAGGTTAATCGATTAGGCACGACAGTGCAATTTATAATCTGACAGAACTTAGGGTGAGCAAAATAGCTATCCGCAAAGAGATTTGGTTTAGTTGTTTTGTGAACATATCAAACCTGAACTTTAAAGCTGGTTTAGATCTTTTGGATTTGCAAAGAGATTTGGGATTCGGGGATTTAGACTTAGATAATTCTCAGTTGCTTTACGTGTAAACAATAATTTTTTTTGCGGTACGTGTAAACAATAATTTTTTTTTCATTGTTTTATTATATTTATATATATAAATAATTTAATTTTATAAAATAGTAAATTATTTTTGTTTCTCATGCAGCAAAAATATCACTGGGATCTTGCGATTCATGACAAGGTTGAAACATTGTTCCTCGAGAGGGTCAAGTTTCGCCTCCAAGGGGTAGTTGGTGAATGGAAGAAGGCATGGAAGAAAGATGGCGATGAAGCAAAACCCCTTCGATGGATAAAGTCGTATGGGACGGCTCGGTGCGGTATTGGCTGGATCCGAACTCGATAAGAACTGCGCAGAAGTGTTCGGCTTCCCGCAACACCGTTGGTCCGGACGGCAAACCCGTGTATGTGCCTCATACAGCCGGTCAAACACTTTTTGCGGGTGTTCGTCTAAATATGGTAATTAACTTTATTTAAATTATTTAAATTATTTAAATGATTTAAATTATACCTTAATAACATTGTTTTTTTTTCTTAGGCCGCCGAAGACGGAGGTGTACTCCCTCCGATGACGAAGGTTTATGAGCGGACGCACCAGAAGAAGAATGGTGCCTTTGTTTCAGACAAGGCCGAGCAGTTCTTCAACGAGGTGACTTACAGGGTCACCGAGCGAGAGACACAGCTCTCTCAGCAGCTATCTCCTGGCGGTTCGTCGGTAAAGTCCGGAGGGTTGACCACACCCGATATTGAGGCCGAGTCTACGGCATATCAGGCGAAGATTTCGAGTCTTCAGCAGAAGATAGATATGGAGACTGTGTCGAATGACACGCTCTTCGACATCATGGCGCTAGGGAACCCGGAAATGCAGGCGATGTTGCGGGTAAAGCGACAAAGACGAGCAGAGGCAGCCGCGGTAGAGGCAGCGGCAGCAGCGGCACAAGAAGGGGGGGCAAGCAATCGGCCACCGACGGCTCCAACCGGTCTAGCGGGAGATGGGGAGACACATCCCGAAGTCGTTTTGGGTATCGATGACTTCGAAATAACTCTGTAAATATAATTTTTTTTTTGTAAGAAAATTTTATTATAATATTATTATTTTTTTTTTAATTTTAAATTATAATTTCGAAATTAATAAGTCTATTATTATTTTAAATACAAATAAATAAATAATAATTAATTGTTTTAATTAAATAAAACACAATTAAAATCGTCGCAAATGTGCGACGAATTTGCGACGATTTTGTAACATCGATTTTACGACGGTTCTAATTTTACGACGAAATTACGATGAAACTTTTACGACGATTTTGCGACGATTATTTGTCCACATAATCATCCTTAATTCATCGTTTTTTTGTCGTAAATTTCCATCTATTTTCCATCGTTCTTACGACGTATTTCTATTCGTCGTAAATTCGAAGTAAAATTTGCGACGATTTGTTTGAGACGATTTAGCGACGATTTTTGGCTCCTCGTAAATTAGCGACAATTTTACGACAATTTTTGGTTTACGACGATCGGTTAACGACGATTTGCATTTCGTCGCAAATTCGATGTTACTCCTGTTTTGCAACGATTTTGCGACGAAATAGGTCGTTGCAAAAGGGGTGTTTTCTTGTAGTGTTTCCTCCAATGAAGGTGCAATAACCTGTCGTAGACTTCTGATAGATCATGGTTTTTACCCTTTTTTAACCATGATATAGGTCTTGTTTTTAGAGTCTTTCTAGTATTTTTGGAGTCTTTTAGAGTCTTTTCAGGTTTTGGCACGTTTAGAGCATAATTGGAGATATTGAAACATTCTGGAGCTTTTTGGAGCAAAGCAGCGATCGTGTAGCTGGGACAGCCGATTTGAAGCCCTTGTATCGACCGACACCACCTGGTGTCGATCGATACTGACACCATGAAGGAAGGAACGTGACTCACTGCCCGTGTATCGATCGATACCACTTATGGTATCGGTCGATACCGTCGTCCATGGAAAAGGAAACACGACTTTTTACAAATCTGAAGAAACTGCACCTTGGTCCAGAAGACTTTAATAATTACAAGAAGTCCCAAAACGTGTTTTAACATTATAATTAGGTTTTTTCAGCCACTTTTTTTTTAGAGGCTAAGCTTTATTTTTATTCTTCATACTTTCAGAGAGATTTGTTCGAGTGTTTTTAGAGAGACAATTCTGAACCCCTTGTTTTTTATTGATTTCTTTTATGCAATTCTATTCATCTATGATTTCTGTTATATTAATCATGTCTGAGTAGATCCACTTTAGGTGTAGGGTTTTCTCATAAATGATTTCATTGAGTGCTGGTAATTGATTGGTTAGGATTAATAATTTGAATTAGTTCTTCACCTTAGATTGTTCTCAAAGCTAATTCTAGGTTGACGAATCTGGAACTTAGATCTTAGGTTAATCGATTAGGCACGACAGTGCAATTGATAATCTGACATAACTTAGGGTGAGCAAAATAGCTATCCGCAAAGATATTTGGTTTAGTTGTTTTGTGAACATATCAAACCTGAACTTTAAAGCTGGTTTAGATCTTTAGGATTTGCAAAGAGATTTGAGATTCTGGGATTTAGACTTAGATAATTCTCGCAACGACAGTTGGTTAATTATAGTTTAGTGATTTGAGTTCAAGAACCTTGCATAACCTGAACCCTGACTAATTGGTTATTCTGCTTTCTCTGATTTCCTGAGAAACACCATGGGCCTATATCCTCTTCATCGAATTTAATCAACTCTTTTATTGTTAATTGCTTTCTGTTTTAATTGAATTGGTTAGCTTAATTCGAAACTAATTGATATATTGTGTGATTTTCTTGAGTCTTTGTGGTTCGACCCCTACTATACTGCAGCTACGGCTTTAGTACTTTTAGGGTATTAATTTTGAGCTTATTAAATTTTGAGTGGTGGAGATTGATAGGACAAATTCCCATAGGTGTGGGTGTAGCCACTGCTCTGGAATGGTTTCTGGGCAAATAGATTTGTTCCAAAACCAGCTCCACCAATGTAGTTAACATCTTCCACTTCATTTTCATCGAAGTTCTTGACATCAGCAGCAAAGTGGACAGCTTTCTTGGTCCTTCCCATCAAGAGATTGTGCACCGAATCCAGCTTTAGCTTGAACCTCAACAATTTGACTGCCATCCAAGTTACCAGCCTGCTTCTTGCGCTCCATGTCTGCATTCTTGGTACTATTGCTAGATGCCAAGTTCTCAATAAGCACATAAACATCATCAGGATACCTGGTGTTGAAGTTCTCATTACTCGCAGCATCCAAAGCCATTTGATACCTCCAATCAATCAATCTGAAGAAAATACCCAGCAACTGAACCTTAGTGAACCCGTGATGTGGACAATCTCTCTTATATGATCTGAATCTGATCCAAGCAGCCTTAAACGCCTCAGTTGGTCCTTGAGAAAACTGGGAGATCTTGTTCCTAAACTCCTCGGATCTTGCATCATCATAAAAATTGTTCAAGAACGCATTCTTAGTCTCTTCCCAGGTAGTCAGTGATCCAGGAGGCAACTGCTTCAGCCAGTAAACTGAATCCCCACCAAGAGAATATGGGAAAAGCTTATAGAGGAGGTAATCGTTGGACACTCCATTGTACTTCACGCTAGTGACCAAGTCCTCAAACCTCTCAATGTAATCCATAGGGTGTTTATGAGAAAGACCATGAAAAGGGTGCTGACCCACAAGAGTGTAGTATGCAGGTTTCAGCTCAAAGTCATTCCTCTGAAAAGCAGGAGGGCGAATCGCTGATCGATTGGCATATAATTGACCAGGCATGTTGTACTCACCAACAGTTCTACCACGATCAATCACAGCATTCCCAACATTCACAACAGCTGGAGGGACAATGATGTTTCCATCTCCATCAAGTCGTTGCCCTCTCTCATTGCACAATTGACCCTCGTGGTCTCTCAAAGCTCTAGCATTATCACGAACCAAAACCACTAGATTGTTCATCTCTGCTGGCGTCTTTGCTTTCCTGTTTGTGCGTTCCAAAAGTGCTTTCCTGTTTGTGGTTTCACGATTAGGCTTACACCTAAAACAAAAAAGTCAAAGCACGTAAGTAACAAAAATCAAAAAAGAATACGACGAGTATCGACCGACACCAGTTGGGTATCGACCGACACCAGTTGGGTATCGATCGACACCGTCGAACTTAGTCGAAATTCTTAAGCTGAAATCTAATGGCGAATATAGAGTCCCCGGCAACGGCGCCAAATTTTGATAAGCTCAAAATTAATACCCTAAAAGTACTAAAGCCGTAACTGCAGTATAGTAGGGGTCGAACCACAAAGACTCAAGAAAATCACACAATAGATCAATTAGTTTCGAATTAAGCTAAGCAATTCAGTTGAAACAGAAAGCAATTAACAATAAAAGAGTTGATTAAATTCGATGAAGAGGATATAGGCCCAGGGTGTTTCTCAGGAAATCAGAGAAAGAAGAATAACCAATTAGTCAGGGTTCAAGTTATGCACGGTTCTTGAACTCAAATCACTAAACTATAATTAACCAACTGTCGTTGCGAGAATTATCTAAGTCTAAATCCCAGAATCCCAAATCTCTTTGCAAATCCTAAAGATCTAAACCAGCTTTAAAGTTCATGTTTGATATGTTCACAAAACAACTAAACCAAATCTCTTTGCGGATAGCTATTTTGCTCACCCTAAGTTCTGTCAGATTATCAATTGCACTGTCGTGCCTAATCGATTAACCTAAGATCTAAGTTCCAGATTCGCCAACCTAGAATTAGCTTTGAGAACAACCTAAGGTGAAGAACTAATTCAGATTATGAATCATAACCAATCAATTACCAGCACTCAATGAAATCTTTTATGAAAAAACCCTAAACCTAAAGTGGATATACTCAGACATGATTAATGGAACAGAAATCATAGATGAATAGAATTTCATAAAAGAAATCAATAAGCAACAAGGGGTTCAGAATTGTCTCTCTAAAAACCCTCGAACAAATCTCTCTGAAAGTATGAAGAATAAAAATAAAGCTTTAGCCTCTCAAAGTGGCCGAAAAAACCTAATTATAATGCTAAAACACGTTTTTGGGCTTCTTGTAATTATTAAAGTCTTATGGACGAATGTGCAGTTTCTTCAGATTTGTAAAAAGTCGTGTTTCCTTTTCCGTGGACGACGGTATCGACCGATACCATAAGTGGTATCGATCGATACACGGGCAGTGAGTCACGTTCCTTCCTTCATGGTGTCAGTATCGATCGACACCAGGTGGTATCGGTCGATACAAGAGCTTCAAATCGGCTGTCCCAGCTACACGATCTCTGCTTTGCTCCAAAAAGCTCCTGAATGCTTCAATATCTCCAATTATGCTCCAAACGTGCCAAAACCTGAAACGACTCTAAAAGACTCCAAAAATACTAGAAGAACTCTAAAAACAAGACCTATATCATGGTTAAAAACGGGTAAAAACCATGATATATCAACTCCCCCAGACTTAGCATTTGCTTGCCCTCAAGCAAATAGAAAACAAAACAAGAGAAAGAGGTTTGAAAAACACGGAGACTCACTTGTTCTTTAAACATTGCAATGGCCCTTTTCCTTAGTGATCCACATATCACCGAACCAGTTCCAGATCTACCCACCATGTACTTCTCCGTAGACATTCACAGTTTCCCAGACTACACACATTATTTCGCAGCATTGTCCAATAAAGCCCTCATCGCCAGTTTCATCGCTGTAGTCAATGCCAAGAACCTTCTAGACTCTTTCCCATACAATATCATAACAAAAGAACCACCTAATTTTCATAGTTTTTGGTATTGTTTCCTCTCCCCTAGACTTATTTCTTATCAAGTTCTTTCTCTTTTTTTTAGATCCGCATATACACATTAAGGTCTGAAACGCGAGTATTGATGGTGTTTGCCACCGAATCCCCGGTTCTTCCCTCTCTATGTATCAAAGGCGTAGGCGAATAGTGGTATCACGGGAAATTTTCCTAACCTCGCTTCCAACCTTTGTGTGATCATTCCTTCACAAGTAGAATAATGGGATCGTTGGAAATTTTCCTAGCCCTCTACTCAGAAGAAAATCATTCTTCTTTTTATGCTCTTATTTATTAACTTATAACAGGGGAGAGAGATACCATTACTTTCTACATATGAGTTCTTTCGTTAGATACGAATGAGGAATCAAGTTCTATGGACATCAACCACATCGATGAAGTGCAAAAATTTTTTCTCAGGCTCGAATGAACTCTGCTGGAAACATGGGTGTGTTCTAGTTAACTGGTCAGTTTTTGGATTTTTCATTAGTCCGATCTAGAACTGATTCTGTAACAATGGTCACTTAGAAGCAAAGTCAGAACAATAGATTCAAGAAAAATATCATAATCTCTAACAAATTTTGACTCAATAAAACAACATTTGACTCAAAAACGACTGACTCTAAGAAAAACAAAAACATTGTCAGCAACTACCTCAGACTTGAACAACACTGTCCCCAGACTTGAACAACACTGTCCCCAGTGTTATTTAGCCTAGAGTTGGTAAAAGAAACCAAAAGAATTGAGTGGAATCGATGGAGGCTGTGGAGAGAAAGAGAAACCCCAAGGGTTTGNCATCGTACAACTAAACTTGGACCAAATAGCTTCTCTTCAATATATGTTGGAACATATAATCCCATGTTGGAACGTGTTCATCACTTGAATTATTCTTGATCAATACTCCCCCTCAAGCTTAGCCATAGAGTCCACAAGAAGGCTAAGCTTGGAGACCCATGAAGTATCACCTCATTAAAAACCTTAACATAGAAAAACCACTTGGGAGAAAACTATGTTAAGGGAAAAAGAGTGTGATGTCCATGGATTAGAGGTCATGAGATCAAGGGCGTGTAAGGTCTACAAGCCCAAAGTTGCGATGGATGTGATCGCAAACCTTGAGACTTGCAGCCTTGGTGAAGATATCCGCCAATTGATCTTCACTTCGAGTGTAACATGGAAGGATCGTGCCATCTTCACTTCTCACGAACTTTGTGGCAATCAATCTCAATGTGCTTAGTCCTCTCATGAAATACCGAGTTGGTTGCAATGTGAATGGCTGCTTGGTTGTCACAGTGCATGGTAATGGGACTTGGTTGCTCGATGCCAAAGTCTTTCTGTAGAGCCTTGAGCCAAGTCAATTCGTTGGTGAGCTTCCTCATGGCTCTATACTCCGCTTGCGCACTAGAGCAAGAGACCACTTTTTGCTTCTTTGTTTTCCAAGTCACCAAATTTCTTCCAATGAATGTGCAATAACCTGTCGTAGACTTCTGATATATCATGGTTTTTACCCGTTTTTAACCATGATATAGGTCTTATTTTTAGAGTCTTTCTAGTATTTTTGGAGTCTTTTAGAGTCTTTTCAGGTTTTGGCACGTTTACAGCATAATTGGAGATATTGAAGCATTCTAGAGCTTTTTGGAGCAAAGCAGAGATCGTGTAGCTGGGACAGCCGATTTGAAGCCCTTGTATCAACCGACACCACCTGGTGTCGATCGATACTAACGCCATGAAGGAAGGAACGTGACTCACTACCCGTGTATCGATCGATGCCACTTATGGTATCGGTCGATACCGTCGTCCATGGAAAAGGAAACGCGACTTTTTACAAATCTGAAGAAACTGCACCTTGGTCCAGAAGACTTTAATAATTACAAGAAGCCCCAAAATGTGTTTTAGCTTTATAATTACGTTCTTTCAGCCACTTTGAGAGGCTAAGCTTTATTTTTATTTTTCATACTTTCAGAGAGATTTGTTCGAGGGTTTTTAGAGACAATTCTGAACCCCTTGTTTCTTATTGATTTCTTTTATGCAATTCTATTCATCTATGATTTCTGTTCAATTAATCATGTCTGAGTATATCCACTTTAGGTTTAGGGTTTCTCATAAAGGATTTCATTGAGTGCTGGTAATTGATTGGTTAGGATTCATAATCTGAATTAGTTCTTCACCTTAGGTTGTTCTCAAAGCTAATTCTAGATTGACGAATCTGGAACTTAGATCTTAGGTTAATCGATTAGGCACGATAGTGCAATTGATAATCTGACAAAACTTAGGGTGAGCAAAATAGCTATCCGCAAAGAGATTTGGTTTACTTGTTTTGTGAACATATCAAACCTGAACTTTAAAGCTGGTTTAGATCTTTAGGATTTGCAAAGAGATTTGGAATTCGAGGATTTAGACTTAGATAATTCTCGCAACGACAGTTGGTTAATTATAGTTTAGTGATTTGAGTTCAAGAACCGTGCATAACATGAACCCTGACTAATTGGTTATTCTGCTTTCTCTGATTTCCTGAGAAACACCATGGGCCTATATCCTCTTCATCGAATTTAATCAACTCTTTTATTGTTAATTGCTTTCTGTTTCAATTGAATTGCTTAGCTTAATTCGAAACTAATTGATATATTGTGTGATTTTCTTGAGTCTTTGTGGTTCGACCCCTACTATACTGCAGCTACAGCTTTAGTACGTTTAGGGTATTAATTTTGAGCTTATCAAATTTTGAGTGGTGGAGATTGATAGGACGAATTCCCATAGGTGCGGGTGTAGCCACTGCTCTGGAATGGTTTCTGGGCAAATAGATTTGTTCCAAAACCAACTCCACCAATGTAGTTAACATCTTCCACTTCATCTTCATCGAAGTTCTTGACATCAGCAACAAAGTGGACAGCTTTCTTGGTCCTTCCCATCAAGAGATTGTGCACCGAATCCATCTTTAGCTTGAACCTCAACAATTTGACTGCCATCCAAGTTACCAGCCTGCTTCTTGCGCTCCATGTCTGCATTCTTGGTACTATTGCTAGATCTCAAGTTCTCAATAAGCACATAAGCATCATCAGGATACCTGGTGTTGAAGTTCCCATTACTCGCAGCATCCAAAGCCATCTGATACCTCCAATCAATCCCTCTGAAGAAAATACCCAGCAAATGAACCTTAGTGAACACGTGATGTGGACAATCTATCTTATATGATCTGAATCTGATCCAAGCAGCCTTAAACGCCTCAGTTGGTCTTTGAGAAAACTGGGAGATCTTGTTCCTAAACTCCTTGGATCTTGCATCATCATAGAAATTGTTCAAGAACGCATTCTTAGTCTCTTCCCAGGTAGTCAGTGATCCAGGAGGCAACTGCTTCAGCCAGTAAGCTGCATCCCCACCAAGAGAATATAAGAAAAGCTTACAGAGGAGGTAATCGTTGGACACTCCATTGTACTTCATGCTAGTGACCAAGTCCTCAAACCTCTCAATGTGATCCATAGGGTGTTCATGAGAAAGACCATCAAAAAGGGTGCTGACCCACAAGAGTGTAGTATGTAGGTTTCAGCTCAAAGTCATTCCTCTGAAAAGCAAGAGGGCGAATCGCTGATCGATTGGCATAGAATTGACCAGGCTTGTTGTACTCACCAATTGTTCTACCACGATCAATCACAGGATTCCCAACATTCACAATAGCTGGAGGGACAATAATGTTTCCATCTCCATCAAGTCGTTGCCCTCTCTCATTGCACAATTGACCCTCGTGGTCTCTCAACGCTCCAGCATCATCACGAACCAAAACCACTGGATTGTTCATCTCTGCTGGCGTCTTTGCTTTCCTGTTTGTGCGTTCCAAAAGTGCTAGTTCTTCAAGGGAAAGATTAACTAGCTGAGTGCTCTTGTTTCTTCTGGTTTCGCGATTAGGCATACACCTGAAACACAAAAGTCAAAGCACGTAAGTAACAAAAATCAAAAAAGAATACGACGAGTATCGACCGACACCAGTTGGGTATCGATCGACACCGTCAAACTTAGTCAAAATTCTTAAGCTAAAATCTAATGGCGAATTTAGAGTCCTCGGCAACGGCGCCAAATTTTGATAAGCTCAAAATTAATACCCTAAAAGTACTAAAGCTGTAGCTGCAATATAGCAGGGGTCGAACAACAAAGACTCAAGAAAATCACACAATAGATCAATTAGTTTCGAATTAAGCTAAGCAATTCAGTTGAAACAGAAAGCAATTAACAATAAAAGAGTTGATTAAATTCGATGTAGAGGATATAGGCCCAGGGTGTTTCTCAGGAAATCAGAGAAAGTAGAATAACCAATTAGTCAGGGTTCAGGTTATGCACGGTTCTTGAACTCAAATCACTAAACTATAATTAACCAATTGTCGTTGCGAGAATTATCTAAGTCTAAATCCCAGAATCCCAAATCTCTTTGCAAATCCTAAAGATCTAAACCAGCTTTAAAGTTCAGGTTTGATATGTTCACAAAACAACTAAACCAAATCTCTTTGCGGATAGCTATTTTGCTCACCCTAAGTTCTATCAGATTATGAATTGCACTGTCGTGCCTAATCGATTAACCTAAGATCTAAGTTCCAGATTTGTCAACCTAGAATTAACTTTGAGAACAACCTAAGGTGAAGAACTAATTCAGATTATGAATCCTAACCAATCAATTACCAGCACTCAATGAAATCCTTTATGAGAAAACCCTAAACCTAAAGTGGATCTACTCAGACATGATTAATGGAACATAAATCATAGATGAATAGAATTGCATAAAAGAAATCAATAAGCAACAAGGGGTTCAGAATTGTCTCTCTAAAAACCCTCGAACAAATCTCTCTGAAAGTATGAAGAATAAAAATAAAGCTTAGCCTCTCAAAGTGGCTGAAAGAACATAATTATAAAGCTAAAACACATTTTGGGGCTTCTTGTAATTATTAAAGTCTTCTGACCAAGGTGCAGTTTCTTTATATTTGTAAAAAGTCGAGTTTCCTTTTCCATGGACGACGGTATCGACCGATACCATAAGTGGCATCGATCGATACATGGGCAGTGAGTCACGTTCCTTCCTTCATGGTGTCAGTATCGATCGACATCAGGTGGTGTCGGTCGATACAAGGGCTTCAAATCGGCTGTCCCAGCTACACGATCTCTGCTTTGCTCCAAAAAGCTCTAAAATGCTTCAATATCTCCAATTATGCTTCAAACGTGCCAAAACCTGAAACGACTCTAAAAGACTCCAAAAATACTAGAACGACTCTAAAAACAAGACATATATCATGGTTAAAAACGGGTAAAAACCATGATATATCAACTCCCCCAGACTTAGCATTTGCTTGCCCTCAAGCAAACAGAAAACTAAACAAGAGAAAGAGGTTTGAAAAACACGGAGACTAACTTGTTCTTTAAACATTGCAATGACCCTTTTCCTTAGTGCTCCACATATCACAGAACCAGTTCCAGATCTACCCACCATGTACTTCTCCGTAGACATTCGCAGCTTCCCAGACTACACACATTATTTCGCAGCATTGTCCAATAAAGCCCTCATCGCCAGTTTCATCGCTGTAGTCAATGCCAAGAACCTTCTAGACTCTTTCCCATACAATATCATGACAAAAGAACCACCTAATTTTCACACTTTTTGGTATTGTTTCCTCTCCCCCAGACTTATTTCTTATCATGTTCTTTCTCTTTTTTTTAGATCCGCATATACACATTAAGGTCTAAAACGCGAGTATTGATGGTGTTTGCCACCGAATCCCCGGTTCTTCCCTCTCTATGTATCAAAGGCGTAAGCGAATAGTGGTATCACGGGAAGTTTTCCTAACCTCGTTTCCAACCTTTGTGTGATCATTCCTTCACAAGTAGAATAATGGGATCGCTGGAAATTTTCCTAGCCTTCTACTCAGAAGAAAATCATTCTTCTTTTTATGCTCTTATTTATTAACTTATAACAGGGGAGAGAGATACCATTACTTTCTACACATGGGTTCCTTTGTTAGATACGAATGAGGAATCAAGTTCTATGGACATCAACCACATCGATGAAGTGCAAAAATTTGGCTCAGACTCGAATGAACTCTGCTGGAAACATGGGTGTCTTCTAGTTAACTGGTCAGCCTTTGGATTTTTCATTAGTCCGATCTAGAACTGATTCTGTAACAATGGTCACTTAGAAGCAAAGTCAGAACAATAGATTCAAGAAAAAGATCATAATCTCTAACAAATTTTGACTCAATAAAACAACATTTGACTCAAAAACGACTGACTCTAAGAAAAACAAAAACATTGTCAGCAACTACCTCCCCCAGACTTGAACAACACTGTCCCCAGTGTTATTTAGCCTAGAGTTGGTAAAAGAAACCAAAAGAACTGAGTGGAATCGATGGAGGCTGTGGAGAGAAAGAGAAAACCCAAGGGTTTGAAAAGGAAACTTACCTGCGCGTGGGGTATCGACCGATACCATTACTGGTATCGATCGATACTCGGATCATGTGTCGATGCAATCTCTGCTCCTCCTTCTGTCGATCGATACCAGAATGGTATCGGTCGACACAACACATGTTCATCTGATTCAGACAAAGACACAAGACACAAAAACGAAAATAAAAAGAAAAGAAAATGTATGTACAGACTCACCAGTGGATTGTTTCCCACCAAGCGCTTGTTTTACGTCACTAGCTTGACTTTGGCTCAGGTGATCAGTCAGGAGAAAATTGAGAACTTACTCCCAGGCAAGTTCTACAACTAGACATCTCCAGCTTCATAATTCTGCTCAACATACCCTTCACAACATCCTTTCCTTTCTCTTTCAACTCCGAAGTGAGAATAACTTTAGCATTAGAGAATGGTTTTGAGGTTCCTTTGCACTTCACCTTATACTCAATCGAATCTCCATCACACTTCTGAGGGATTAAAGTCATATAGGCAGCACCCTTGACTCTTTTGCTCTTCACCTTTTTCTTTGCCTTAGCCTTTTTGATGTCTTTCTTGGTGATGATAGAAGGACCATCTAAAACGTATATGACATTTGGCTCATCATAAGGCTCATCCAAAAGGTCAACCATCAACGTCTCTCATGTAGCAAAGGTGATAATTTGGACATGTTTGGGAGCTCCTCTAGAAGGAATGGCTTTGTAGGAAACCTCTTTGTCAATGTATGAGAATGAGATTCGCTTACTAGGTGTGTCTATAACTGCACCAACTGTAGCCATGAACGGTCTTCCAAGAATCAAAGGCGTACTAGATCTTGCACTCATCTCCACAACCTGAAAATCAGTAGGAACCAGACAATCTCCTACTTTAACAAGCAAATCAGGGATTGTACTGTATGGAACTGAGGTAGAAGAGTTCGCAAATGTAAGAAACATCTTAGGAGATCTTATATCAATTCTCAACCTCTCTGCAATTGCCCTTGACATGACATTGATGCTAGACCCTGAATCAACGAGAGATTCTTTGAATTCAACTCCAGAGATAAAGCATGGAACCGAAAATTTTACCGGGTCTTCTCTTTTAGTCAACTGCTTCATTGGTGGTGGTGTGCTTCTCGCCTTCATAAAGAGTGCCTCGATCTCTTCTAGAGTTTCTCTGCAATCTCGGAAGTGACTAAGCAAAGGGCAGTATTCCAAAGCTTCTTCAGAAGACATCGTATGGGGAATCCTCCTTACCATCTTCTCAAACCCGAGCAACTTCACTGCAATAATGGGGTTTCTGAGATGTCTAGGTGGCATAGGATATGGCACATTAGGCTTGTAAACCCTTTCCTCGATAGTCTTGGGTGTTTTCACAGTTTCTGGCTTAGTCTGTGAGGGGTGTCGACCGACACCAGGTTGGTGTCGCTCGACACAAGGCTTTTGGGTCGTCTCTTCATGTTGGTATCGATCGACACTGGTAGAGGTGTCGCTCGATACTGGAGGCAGACGCTCAAAATCATCTTCAATCTCTTCTAACTCCACAAATTTTTCTGCATTCAAACCCTTTTCCACCACATCAGTAACCTCTTTAACACCTCTTAAGGTGATTGCATTGACGTATGCCCTTGGATCTTCTGTTTTCCCTGGAAGAAAACCTTTTTGCCTCTTCACAGCACTTGCAGTTTGGGCTATTTGAGTTTCCAGCATCTTCTGATGAGTGTTGAGGCACAACAAGGCCGTGGGGACTTTGTGAAGTAAACAAGGTATGATCCGAGTGTGACTTCTTGAAACCATGATCCGTGAGTGTGGAGCTAAGTTTATGGTACCAAGCTCTTGGTGATTGCTTCAAACCATTAATGGCTTTCCTAAGTCTCAAAACTTTCCCGGGTTCAATGGTGTCTTCAAGACCCGGTGGTGGAGTCATATACACCTCTTCCTCTAGTTACCCTTGAAGAAATGCATTCTTCATATCTATTTGCCATAGATCCCAAGAGAAATTAGTAGCCAAAGAGAGAACCACTCGCACGGTATGAAGCTTAGCTACAGGAGCAAAGGTGTCTGTGTAGTCTTCTCCATAAGTTTAAGTAAACCCTCTTGCTACTAAGCGTGCCTTGTACCTTTCTATGTCACTGTTGCTCTTGTACTTGATAGTAAAGACCCACTTGGAACTTACGGCCTTCTTTCCAGGTGGAAGATCCTCTACATCCGAAGTATGGTTGCGTTCCATAGCTCTTTTTTCATCCCCGATAGCTTCTACCCATTCCTTCTTATCCTTGGCCTCTTCATAGCTTTGAGGGATCTGATCTTGCTCAATTTTCCCAAGAAAAGCTTGATGATCATATGGCAAAGAGGCAAGAGAACACACGACTTGGATAGGATGAGCTACGGCTTGATTGTTGTAGTAGACTTTAGGCTTTGATGAGAGCCTAGTACTCCTTCTTAGTGGTTGAACGACTTCTTTTATAGCCGCCTCTTCTTCCTCATGATGGATCGACTCTTTCTCTACCATATCCAAGTCTTCTTGGTGTTGGTCTTGAGATGGTTCCTCCTCTTGAGTATGAATTTGGTCTTGTTGGAACATGGGACCACATGTTGGAACATGGTCTTGATGAGCATTTGTGGAACCATTATGTGCATTTATTTCCGCATTCATTCGGCTTGGAGAGTCTTGGTTCCCAAGATGATCAAGAAGAAATCTTAGACTCGTGGCAAGGTCGGATGGTGAGCTAGATAGGTCCTTTAAGCTTTCCCAATCCTTCTTGTCATAATACCCTTGACTTTCAAGGAACTTGACATCCCTAAACACATATGTGCGGTTGTTGATGGGGTCATAGCACTTGTAACCCTTTTGAGAGGTTGAATATCCAAGGAACATACACCTAGTGCTCTTGGCTTCTAGTTTGTTCCTTTGTTCACCTGGTACAAATACAAAACAAACACACCCAAACACTCGTAAGTGATCAATAGAGGGCTTGATTTTGTTGAGTACCTCAAATGGTGATGAGTCTTGTAAGACTCTGGTTGGAATTCGATTGATGAGGTAGCATGCTGCTAACACCACATCTCCCCAAAACCTCTTGGGCACATTGTTGTGGAACATTATGGATCTAGCCACTTCCATAAGGTGTCGGTTCTTCCTTTCCGCCACTCCATTTTGTTGTGGTGTGTAAGGACAACTTGTTTGATGTAGGATCCCATGGTTAGCTAGATGCTCTTTGAATTTATGGCTTGTATATTCACCTCCATTGTATGATCTAAACACTTTAACCTTGGCATTGAATTGGTTAGTAACATAGTTTTGAAAGTTTGTGAAAGCTTCAAACACACGATCCTTTGACGGGAGTAAAGTAATCCAAGTTTACTTCGATTTTTCATCAATAAATGTCACAAAATACTTGTTACTATCCCTAGACATGCACGGTGAAGTCCAAACATCAGAATGTACTAAGTCAAAACAAAGTTCATAAAGAGTAGACGATTTAGGGAAAACGGTTCTACGATGTTTGCCAAGAATACAAGCTTCGCAACTAGAGTGATCAAAAGAAGCATGAGGCAATATTAATTCAAGAGCACGAGTATGGGGATGACCTAATCTAGCATGCCACATAGAATTTAAACTAGAGTACTAACAAGAACTAAAAATGAAAGCATCTGATTTGTTTGGTAAGGTGTCTTCAAGAACATAAAGCTCATCTTTGGTTCCACCTTTCCCAAGTAACTTCCCATTCTCAATATCCTGAAAATAAACATCATTAGGCCCAAATATTGCATAACAATTAAGGTCTTTAGTTGCCCTCTTAACCGATAGAAGATTCAAGGTAAACTTAGGTACAAACATTGCTTCACTATCCTTGTTAAACAAATTTAAATTTCCAATTCCTTCTATGGGAATTCCATCACCATTAGCTATAATCACTTTCCCTAGGGCCGGTTTTATGTTGCTTAGAAGCTTAGAGTTACTAATCATATGATGAGAAGCACCCGAGTCTACAACAAGTGTGTTACTAGGTTAATGGGAAAAGAGAGTGATACCGGATTGTTTTGAGGTGAAGGCTTTGATGAGAGCCTCCAAATCGCTTTTCCTCACATATTCACTGGAAACAGCCATGGCCACCTCTTCTCTTTGTGTGGACGTACTTGCTTGTCCCGGTTCACCCACATCTTCATGAGAGAGGTTAGCTCTTGAATCCTTGAATTGTCTAGGCTTGAGGTGCGGATGGAGGATCCAACATTTGTCCTTGATGTGTCCCTTCCTCTTACAATGATCACACACCCATGGCTTTTTCTCATCTTGCTTGTACGTTCCTTTGTTGGCCGAGATGAGTTCTCCCTTTCTAAAGAGTCCAATGGAACCTTGCTCCTTTTGGATTCGGGAACACACATCATCAAGGCTTGGGAGCTTGTCCTCTCTTAGGATGTGTTTGATGAGATCATTAAAGGTTGGATTCAAAGTGAGGAGGAGACCAAACACCTTGTCTTGTTCACGCCTTTCATTTAGCACCTTCGGATCCATCGTACTTGGCATAAGCATCTCTAGTTCGGCCCATAGTGTTTGAAATCTTCCAAAGTGCTTGGTGAATTTCATATCTTCTTGGCTTAGGTCATTGATAGTCTTCTTGACTTCAAAAACACGGCCCAATTTTGACACATTACCATAGACATTCTTGAGAGTTTCCCAAAGAGCCTTAGCGGTCTCACAATATGAGTAAGCTTCAAGAATGGATGGTTCAAGGGAGTTTTGGATGAGACCATGCACCATTTGATCTTCTTGGAACCACTTGGCTTCTTTGGTCGTGGCTTCTTCATCCTTCTCTCCATCTTTGGTGTCTTCTTTTGGCGTTTTGTCCTCCAAAACGTGATTCCAAAGACCCCGACCACACAAGGCGGTTTTTGTGCTTTTAGACCATAACAAATAGTTTCCTCCTTTGAGGATTACGGGAATCACAATGGGTCTTGAGCTTTCAGTTGTAAGTACACTAGAACCCATTGTTGTAGCCCACAGAAATCGAAGAGAGAAAAAAAGATATAAGGAATGTCGAATCAAATGAGGAGTATCAAGAATAGAGAATCAAGAATCAAGAAGTTTTGAGAATAGAGAATCAAGAATCGATTTTAACTTTCTCTGATACCATGTTGTTTTAGAGAATATATAGGAACTAAAAATAACTTCATTAATTATTTTGTAGAGACATACAATGATGTTTTATAGTAGAGTAATAAGACAAAGTAGTATGGGTTTCATATTATACATTATTCAACCCATATTATCTTATAATACTAATACATTATTCTAATACGCATTAATACTAATATATTATTGATAATGACTTGACTTAACGTTCATATTACCGTTAGAGAAAGGAGGGACCATCGTACAACTAAACTTGGACCAAGTAGCTTCTCTTCAATATATGTTGGAACATATAATCCCATGTTGGAACGTTTTCATCACTTGAATTATTCTTGATCAATAGAAATAATACTCCTCCATCCAAAGGACGGGGAGTATGATCTAATAGGATCTAAAGGATCTTTGTTCCGAAAATATTGACCATTAAAGACCCGCGCAACCAATGAATCCAATTTATTCATCAGCCGCCATAGTTGTTTTGCCAATAATGCTGTGTTAAAATCCTCTATTGTTCGAAACCCGATTTCACCTTCTGATTTACTCCGACATAATTTCTTCCACGCTAACCAATGCATTCCTTTCTGTTGTCCAGTTGAACTCCACCTGAACCGTGCTGCCGCACTAGTTAGTTTTGCGGTTATAGATCTGGGTAGACAAAAACACGACATAACGTATGTAAGCATAGCTAATGCCACCGATTTAATTAGAACCTCTTTACCTCCTTTAGACAATAATTTTTATGTCCATCCATTAATTCGATCATTGTGTCTCTCCACGACAAAATTAAAAATCTTACTTTTTGCTCCTCTGAGACTTTCCGGAAGGGCAAAGTATGAACCCATGCCTCCCATATTAGAGATTCCTAACAGTTGTTTTATCTCGTTTGGTGCCGCATCGTGTATCGTATGTCCAAATTGTAAGGAAGATTTTGTGAAACTGATTTGTTGCCTGGAGACCGACTCATAATGTTTAAGTATATTTAATATCGTCTGACATTCATGTATAGTAGCCTTGGAGAAGAAAAGACTGTCATCCGCAAAGAGTAGATGTGATCCCTCCCTTCCTGCCTTCCGTATATTTTCTATTAAGACCTTCGTACAAAGTATGAATAGGATACGGTGATAAGGGATTGCCTTGACGTAGCCCTCTGTGCGGATTTATTTGGCCTTTGGTTTGACCATTAATGAGGATCTTGTATTGTACCGATTGAATGCACCACATCATCCATGTAATCCATTTTTCCGCAAAACCAAATTTCCTCAAAAGGTGTTCAATAAAAGGCCACTCCATCCGGCCATACGCTTTGCTCATATCCGTTTTTATTGCCATAAATTTGCCTTTGCAGGACTTGTTGGTTCGTAAACCATGAAACATCTCCTGAGTGATCAGAATATTATCTGATATTAATCGTCCTGACACAAAGGCTGATTGAGTCTCTGATATCAGGTCCGGGAGCAATCTCTTTAACCTCTGGCATAAAACCTTTGATATAATTTTATATCCCACATTACATAGGCTTATGGGTCTTAATTCCGTCATACGACTAGGTCGTTCTGTCTTCGGAATTAGACAAATATTTGTCATGTTCAACCGTTTATCAAAAGAACCCTTCACCATGAATCCGTTAACCAATCCTACAATATCCGCCTTTATAATTTGCCATGATCGTTGAAAAAATAATGCCATCATTCCGTCCGGATACGAGGCCTTTTCTGGATGCATCATAAAAAGAGCCCTTCGTATCTCCTCTTCGGTAGCAATTGCCGTAAGCATCTCATTATTCTGTTCCGAAACTAGGGCCAGAATTTCACTAATCGCATTCTCAAATTTCGTCCGAGAAGTAGAGGAAAATAAGTCCTCAAAATAATTTATCGCCACTTGTTCAACCTCCTTTTTTGAAGTTATCCAAATTCCTGATGCATTATGCAAACCAACAATCCGATTTCTCGCCTGTCTTTGCTTAACTTGCGCATGATAGAATTTTGTATTTTTATCCCCCGCCGTTGCCCATAAAGTACGACTTTCTGTTGCTAGAAGATTTCCTCATCTAAATATGCTTCCACTACAAGAAAACATGCGCATTTCCAACGGCATTTTTGACGGCCTTCAACCCGTCGGAATGTTTTGACGGAATACCGAGGGAATATCGAGGAAATTCCGGCGAATATAAGTTCTTCGGAAATCAGTCGGAAAATTCCGACGGTTTGAGAGTTGTCGAAAATCCGTCGGAATATTCGCCGGTATACCCTCGGAAATCGGTCGGATTTATATTCGACCGATAATCCCTCAGAAATCGGTCGGAAAATTCTGATCGTTTTAAGGCCGTCGGGAATCGGTGGGGAATATCCGATCGATTTCCGAGGGATAAATAGCTGTCAGAAATTTCCGAGGGATTTCCGACGGATATATATCCGTTAATGTATCCATTGTAGTAGCCGTTATATAGCCATTTGAAATTTAAAAGTACCTCGGAAATCCGTCGGAAAATCGCTGAATATTTCTCTATAAATATTTCTCCCCCTCATTCACAACATTCACAACAAACACAAAGCAAAAAAAATTACACAATATCTTATTTTCGATCGTGGATGGACAAACCTCTGCGTGATCCCGCGGCGGGGGAATTGACGGATGAGTTCGCACAAGGTGTAGAGGAGTTCATGAACTTTGCGTCA
Organism: Eutrema heterophyllum; assembly: GCA_002933915.1. NCBI lineage: Eukaryota > Viridiplantae > Streptophyta > Magnoliopsida > Brassicales > Brassicaceae > Eutrema > Eutrema heterophyllum. Next base: position 611,084 of record PKMM01003507.1, on the reverse strand, counting down.
AACAATAGCATAACATCATAATACGGTAATATGTATTGTCCTTGTATTAAATGTCGGAATCATAGATTAGTCTCGGTTAGAGAAGTAAGGAAGCACTTAAATAGGACTGGATTTATGCCTGGTCACAAGATTTGGTATACCCATGGAGAAACTGATTCAATGGTGTAATATTATGGTAATTATGGTAGCACATCAAATAGGTTTGGTAGTACTTCGGGTACTAGGTTAGAGGAACCAACACCGGAAGTAGATGTAAACGCAGGTTACACTCAAATGGTGAATGATGCGTTTCGTCAAAACATAGCACCGTATCATGTTGAGGATGGTAACAGGATAGAGGAACCAAATTTAGAAGCGCGGAAGTTTTTTGATATGCTATATGCGTCTAAGTAGCCATTATACAAAGGATGTAGATATGGAATATCACCTCTATCAACTGCAAGCAGGTTGATGACTATAAAGACGGATTTCAACTTAGCCGAGGATTGTGTTGATGCGATAACTGATTTTGTTAGAGATATCTTACCTGAAGATAATATTTCACCGGCTTCATACTACGAGATTCAGAAGCTTGTAACTGGTCTTGGATTACCGTATCAGATGATAGATGTGTGCATCGACAACTGTATGATCTAATGGAGAAAGGACGAAAACTGGTTGAAGTGTCGCTTTTGTCACAAACCTCGGTATCAGGATACATGTGGCAGAGTACATGTTCCACATAAACGGATGTGGTATTTGCCCCTAGCTGATAGGTTTAAGAGGTTATATCAATCCGAGCGCACGACAAGGCCTATGAGATGGCATGCATAACATAACTTAGATGGAGAGATTGCGCATCCCTCAGATGCAGAAGCATGGAAACATTTTCAAGAGGTTTATCCTAGTTTTGCGTGTGAGCCAAAAAACGTATACCTTGGGTTATCTACGGATGGATTCAACCCTTTTGGAAAGCTTGGGAAGCAATATTCGTTGTGGCCAGTAATCATCACACCTTACAATTTGCCGCCAAATTTGTGCATGAAACGAAAGTTTTTGTTCCTCACGATCCTCGTCCCCGGTCCAGAGCATCCTAAGAGATCCCTCGATATTTTCTTGCAGCCATTAATTTATGAGTTAAGAATGTTGTGGAAAAATGGTGTTGAAGCTTTCGATGTTTCCCTGCAACATAATTTTATAAAGCGTGCGGTACTTATGTGGACCATAAGTGATTTCCCAGCATACGGTATGCATTATGGATGGTCGACGCATGGAAGGTTGGCGTGTCCGTATTGTCAAGATAACACTGATGCGTTCCAATTGAAGAACGGACGTAAGACTTCTTGGTTCGATTGTCATCGACGATTTCTACCGCATGATCATCCATATCGTCGGAGCACAATATTGTTTAGAAAGAACAAAAAAATTTTTGATGGTCCACCTCCTGAGTTAGATGGGAATTATATCATGACTCAGTTGAGAGATTTTGGTGCTGAGAAGATAGTTTCATGCGGGGGTAATGGGCATTATCCCATTGACGGTTGTGGTGAGTACCACAATGGGCACAAGAAGAGTATTTTCTAGGATTTGCCATATTGGAAGGACCATTTGTTGCGCCATAATCTAGATGTAATGCACATTAAAAAGAACTTTTTCGACAACATCATGAACACTGTTCTAAATGTGCAAGGAAAGACCAAAGATAATTTGAAGGCCAGATTGGAGTTGCCAGATATTTGTTCCCGTGAGGAGTTGCATGTAATGGCGAACGAGAAATCACTTCCCCCTGCTTTCCGGTTGGATACGACTTCAAAGGAGGAGTTCTTTGATTGGATTAAGCACGGTTTCAAATTCCCAGACGGATACGCATCTAACCTTCATAATTGCGTTGATAGTTCAAAAGGGAAGTTTTCTGGGATGAAGAGTCATGATTGTCATGTTGTCATGCAGCGCCTCCTTCCATTTGCATTTGAAGGTCTTATTCCTATGTAGGTCCATGCAACTATTGCAGGTACATACATTTACAATATTATTTATGTTATCATATTTTTATTTGTGATCATTATACGTAAGTTTTTTAATTTTCTATGTATACTATATATGTAGGGATCAGTGCTTTCTTCCGGGATCTATGCACGAGATCACTTACATCAGCCGGAATCTGAAATCTGGGGGAAAACATATCGGTTCTCCTTTACAACCTCGAGAAAATATTTCCTCCTGCCTTTTTTGATGTTATGGAACATCTTCTTATTCATCTCCCTCGAAAAGCAGCACTTGGTGGGCCGGTTCAATACCGATGGATATACCCTTTTTAGCGGTATATGTTCCACCTAAAGAAGAAGGTGAAAAATATTGCTAGGGTCGAGGGTTCTATTGACGCATAAAGCATTAATGAAGAAACTTCCAACTTTGCCGGCTCCTACTTTCAAGCCCAAGTCCAAACAAAAAGTAGACGCTCTGCACGACATGATGATGGAGAGAACAGAGTTAGTTATCATGTTTATGTCCCCGATATATTTACTCAGATTGGACGACTAAGTGGAAAAAGCAAGGATCGGCGACTATTAGAGGAGGAGCAAAGGCACTTGCATATGTATATTCTGACAAACTGCAATGACGTTTTGGAATATGAGAGGTACCTTATTTTTTTTTTTTAATTAGTTAACAAATTAAGTTTACTAATGCATGCTATTTTCTAATGCATTTGTTCATACACAGTATGTTCATGGCCCAAATACGCAATTGGTATCCAGATTACACAGAGGATGAGTTTGCTGTCGTCAAACAGAATGACTTTGGTGATTGGTTGAAATATTATGTAAGTGTTAAATGATGCTTTATTATATAATTAAATTGTATAACTTCATTTTATAAACATTGTGTCGATTATTGTCCACATGAAATTTTTACAGGTTGGTCAGATGACTGCTAGCGGGGTTGAGTTTCCGACGTGGTTAGTTAAGATGGTGAAAGGCCCGACGTTTATTGCACAGTCTTATCCGATGTATTGCACCTGATGGTATGCTTTTAAGGCTCATCGGAAAGGATGCGTAAAGACAACTTGTAATTCTGGTATATCGTCTCATTCTGGAGAAGTTGTCTACTACGGTGTCCTCTGCGAAATATTGTAGGTCCATTATCCGGGAATGATCGAGTTGAGGTGCATTGCGTTCTTCTGCGATTGGTATAATCCAGTGGAAGGTCTACGCCAGGACGCATTTGGTGTTACATCTGTCCACTCTCGAAGGCGACTTCAGAAATACGATCTTTTCATTCTTGCTTCATAAGCGGATCAGGTTTCCTACATTCGATAGCCCCGGGTTAGGAACAAGCAAGACCCTTGGATTACTGTTACGTCGATACACCCAAGGGGAAGAGTTTATGGTGTTTCCGACCACGACCCTTTGCAGGAAAACATAATTGGTAACTTAGGTTCTATCGAGCATTCTCTTGAAGTTGAAATCGTGGTTGATTTCACCATGGACGGGGATTACGAGGTATTTGAGGAAGAGATCGGCGAATTTGACGAGGATTTCGATTCAGCTACGTCAGATTATTCGTCGGACTCGGAGTAATTAATTATGTAATAAATTTTATTTCTCAATGTATTTTTTTATTTCGGAGTAATTAATTTTTCTTTTCCCAAGTCATGTTGTTTCGAGTCTTTTATTTCATTGAGTCTAAGCTGATAGGACAATTATATAAGGTTCCCTTGCAGCCGTGTAATGTTTTTCACATTTTGATGAAATAAAAACGTAGTTTTCACCTAGTAATTTTCTATATTCAGGAATCCCAAAATAATTAGCCCATGCTAAAACAAAAATCCCTGGCAAAAACTGAAACTGTCTTAATCACATCAATTTTAGCTGAGGTGAATGTCAGGTTTTAGCCAGGGATTTTAAATTGTCTAGGCTAAAACTGAAACTGTCTAAATCCGTCGGAATTTCCGAGGGATTTCCGACGGTTTAGGGTAATAAACCTCGAATTTGCCGGATTTTTAACATGTTTGGTCTTGATAAATGTAGAAGTAACAAATTTACACTACTTTATGTGAAGTGTTTTTAAGAATTAAGCATTTTGAACTTTTTATTGAAACCCTAATCAAACACATAAGTGTTATTAGATGTTCTATGTATTTTTATGAAAGCTTGAACTCGTTCATCGATCGATTGTTACGAAATCCAAAATAACTTGTTTTATTTGGTTTTCAAAGGATTTTCTTATTAGTATGTAACACTAATGGTTATTAAAGACTAAATTTTATGAAATCTTCAAAATCTAAACACTATACCCTAAACCCCTTGGAAATCCCTCGGAAATTTCCAAGGGATTTCCGACGGACTTTGACATTTAATTGTTTTACATCCGACAAAAATGCTAAGTGTAAACCAATAAAATATCAAGGTCCGTCGAAAATCCCTCGGAAATTTCCGAGGGATTTCCGAGGGATTTAGATATTTTATTGTTCAACCCGTATGTACGTTGACTGGCCAATGAGATAGCATGCAATTTCAAGGTCCGTCGGAAATCCCTCGGAAATTTCCAAGGGATTTCCGACGGGTCCTGAAATTTACCCGCGAATTAATACCGCCAAACAAAAAATGATCGAAAATTGAGGCGGTAAATTAATTCGATTTCCGTCGGAAATCTTTAATCATATCTTGCGCTTCGTCTTCTTCTCTTTCATTTTCTTCTCTCTTCTTCTTCTTCTCCTCTCCTCTCCTCTCCTCTCCTTCAGCCGCGAAACCTTCTTCTCTCTTCCTCTCCTCTCCTCTCCTCTCCTCTCCTCTCCTCTCCTTCTCCTCTCTTCTTCGCATGCCTCCACGCCCTCCACGCTGCCGCTTCCACGCCGTCGCCTCCACCCCGCCGCCGCCGCCATGGAGCAAGGGTTAGATTTGTTTTTTTTTGTTTTGATATGTTGTTAGTTTTGGAATTAGGTTAGATTGTGGAATTATGTTAGATTGTGGAATTAGGTCAGATTGTAATTTTTCGTGGTTTTATTGATTAGATTAGAATAATTTTGTGTTGAATATTTGATGAATTAGGTTGAATATATTTTTTAGATTTTATTTTTAATTGAATATATTGAATATTAGATTTTAGATAATCGAATATATTTTTGTAAAATGTTTTTTATAAATCTATTTTGTAAAACGGTTTTTATAAATGTAATTT